>JBBMKC010177975.1:0-15275 GCA_037834085.1 Bipalium vagum | reverse complement strand
CTATTTTTTCAAATATCTGGACGTCATTCAGGCCGTTGAAGAATTCGTAACATCTAGACCTCCGGGTTTGTATTGAATCGGGATAAATAAGCTTGTCACTCGTTGGGAGAAGTGTGTACAATCTAGCGGATTCTATTTTGATAAATAAAACTTTGTTTAAGCTGTCATGTGTTGCTTTAAAGTTAGATGTTAAAAACTGCCACTTATTTCTTTACAACCTAATAGTTAGTCGGTTTCCGAGGTGTCAATTAAATTTCAATGTCTTTAACAATTATAAAAACATGTTCTTCAGAAATATAATAACACTGGATGAAGCAACATGAAGTTTATGTGGTACAGAATCTAAGAAGTGGGAGTTTCACTGGTACTGAAAACTGGAAGATTTTGTCGAAGGTTTTTGATGGTGTTTGTGTTTTGCAATTAATTGGGGTTAATTAATTAATTTCATTACTTTTTTGCTGATGGGTGGAAGAAGATAAATTGAAATTATTATTATCTTAATTAATCAACAAGGGGAAGAAATCAAGAAATTATAGGCATAATTACACCAAATTAAAGCTGAATTCAATAAAGTACAGCATTAATGTTCCTAATTGAGTATCAATGGTTCAATTTTCTGAGGTATAATTCTGATTTGACTCCTTCTGAGTTCTACCTAAAGAAACATCTAAAGAACAAGACGACACCAAGTGGAAATGTTTCTGAAGAATTAGCCACAATAATTGTTCAGCGTAGCTCTTGATAAACTGGCTGATAATTACAGCAGAAATAAATGTAAAAGGTTAAGCAAAATTATATTTGTTACGATCTATGCATGATTCTAAGACTATGAAGGTTAAATTACAAGTCAAACAAAATTTTGGTGAAAATGACTACCATATTGAAATATAAAAGCAAAAATATTTTTAAAATTTTACTTTTCAATAACAGACTAATTGCACTAATTAAATAAGTTTGACAAACAGATATAAGTAATAATAATATGAAGAGAATATATTTAATTAATTATGTTGTCCCATATTATTTGATGATAAACGCAAAGGGTGAGTTTTTGACGTACAGCTCATTCGGTTGATGAGAACATTACTTTCCGACGTTCGAGATCGGTTCGTGGGTCTATAATCAAGGATTTGATAAATTCTGTTACGAAATTGATAATTATGGTAAAGGTAAAGAACGAAGTTGGCTTCATTTTTCATGGAATAGATAAATAAGCATGTTGGTCGTAATATGAATTGATATTTTTGAAAAACAGTATAATTTTTTAGGCCAATTGAAGACATCACTGTATAAACAGCAAGAGGACCTTGAAACACGGCAAAATTTAATAGAACAATACATAAAAACACGGTTATTTTCTGCTCATTTCTTTGATGGAACGTTTTAGATTCATTTGATAATCTATTTTCCAAAAAGCGCTTCGAAGATTTTATCGCCCTAATTAGGACAATGCTAACCCAACAGAGAATTGAGAACGGTATGATAAGAAAAGTTAAAAAGTCGATAAACCAGTTTTGAAGATTTTTAATGATCAGCATATTTTGCTGAGTTTTAGTATACATTCCGTTAAAACTATTATTTATCATTCCTCCGAAAACTCTGTTATTCTCCCAATAGGCCAAAATAATACTGGGGGTTCGCAAAACCATTGCAGTTGAAATGACAACGATGATACTAATGTATCGATGCTGATTGTTAATACGTTTAGCAAGAAATGGGTTTCGAACTGCGAAACATCGCTCCAGGCCTAATAAAGTCGTTATCCAGTTTGAAGATAGCAAAATAATATCAAGAATCTCGGTAGTGATGCCAAGCATCATGAAAAAATATTTATTTTGAAAAGAATTGTGTAAATCTAGTTTCAAAAACATCATAATCAAAATTGCAATCAAGTCAAAGGCTGATATTGATATAATATATAATTTTGTACTTGGACCAACAACTCCCTTTCGAATGCTCACGATTATTAAAAGAACTGTAATGGAGGCGCTCATGGAACAATTTATCTGGATAATAATGCTGAAGATGTTGCTCAACTGATTCTTTGTATCATCCAGTCGTAAATTGGACAGAATTGTTTCGTTAAAATAAACGGAGTCCAATTTTAGTTTGAAATGCATATTAAATTATATATAAAGTATAAAAATTTAAATTCTATAATTCATAATTATATTGATGGACAAAATTATTTATTTTAAATAATATTTTCAAGAATTACGATTGGCTGCATGGAAATTTCAATGAAAAGCCCAGGTTTTATTAAATTGTGAGATTATGAAAATGACACATTTTATATTTATTAATAAAAATAAATAAATTGTTCCCTGTAGAATGGTTATCACACCAAGAACAGTAGAAATTAGTACTAAGCGTGCATAGTATAAAAATAACTAATAAGTTATGTTATTAGTAATAGCACAGGCTCGGTCGAATTGTTTCTAAAAATGGAAATAATTAAAAATTTTGAAAAACATTTTTAATTAATGATAAAATAAATGTAATTTCAAATTAAATATATACGTGGTTAAATAAAAGAACTAGCAGATTTATTTGTATAAATAAGCTAGTATGAGTTTTATGTAAAATACTTTTATATTTTTTAGAGTGTGGGTTGAAAAGTTCGGTACATATGTTTAAATATGGCACCGCCGTATTTAAACATGTATATAAACTAATATGCAGTAATCAAAATCAAAAATTGCATTAACATAGGCAGTGTTGTTGAAGTAATATATGAATTTTAATTGTTATGTTTAAACGGGTTTAGAAAAATGCAGAAAGAAGAGATACGATCAGTAATTAAATATTCGAATATTAAAGGACCTTGATAGAGTGACCTTGATATAATATTAAATGAATATTTACCCACATTAAAAATTGTTTATAAGTGAGTCGTTGAATTTAAACGGTCTGATGTGAGCATTAAAGATGCACTACGATCTAATAGACCAAAAACAGTAACATCCGAGGAAATGGTTAAAAATATCTAAGAAATTGTGTTGACAGACTGTAAAATTGATTCAGATCGTTGAAGCTACAATAGACTCAAAAGAACGTGTATACTACATATTTCATGAAGAATTAGGTATGAAGAAGCTGTGTGCAAAATGGGTACTTCGTCTGATGATCCCACAGCAAAAACAACATTGTGTGGCAACTTCGGAGCAGTGGTTGCAGCTTATACGACATTATCCAGATTTCTTCAATCGATTTATCACTGTGAAAGAAACCTGGCTTCATCATTTTAAGCCAGAAACAAAAATCCAATCAACGCAATGGACAACAAAGGGTGAACCTGGTCCAAAGTAGGCGAAAACGATTCCATTGGCAGGAAAAATTCTGGCTATCGTTTTTTGGAATGTTAAAGGTATCATTTTCATGGACTGCCTTGAAAAAGATAAAACGATAATTGGGTTATATTATGTAAGCCTAATTGATAAATTGTTCTAACATATTCGTGATAAATGTCCAGGTATGTCGATGAAAAAAAATTTTTTCCACCGTGATAATGCGCTTACTCATACATCTGAAGTTTCATTTAAAAAGTTGCACTTTGAATTAGTTCCACACCCACCCTATTCTCCAGATCTGGCCCCATAGCTCAATAAGAATTTTACTGAATACGTAAAACACAAATAAATCTTAATGTCATTGCTGTTCATAAAATTATGAAAAATTTTTTGAAAAGTTGTATTGAAGAAATAAATTAAATTTATGATAAAATTTTCGCATATTGTTTCATGCTGCTTGGATATCAGGACTAAATGAAGAATTGTTTCGAAAATCAAATCCATAATACTCTATTGTCTTATCTTGATACAAATTAAATGTTTCGTAAATATTTGCATAATTTCCTAGGTGTATTGATCAATTCACAATAATAATCGATATTAATTTTTTTCGATCTTTCGGCGTAATCAGTGAGTGGTATCAAATTTTTTCCAAAAACATCTCAAGGTATTTCCAAAAAAACTCAAAACATTCTCAAAGCTTAGGAAATACACTTGTTGCCTGTCAATCTTGTATGAACATATATTTTATTTAAATCTAGGTTTTTTGCTTAAATGATTAAATGATGTAAAATATTTTTAAATTTAGGTATGAATCTAGATTTGAAAATTGACTTAATTCGATGTTATTCATGCAATGGAAATTCTTCTAAAATTGTAATTAGGGAAATCAAGCGATACAGAAATATAATCAACGAATTTTAAAAATTTGTCAATTTTATTCCTCGGTTTTGATACAACCGGGATATTTATCATGCCTACATACAAGAAATTTTCAAAACTCAAAAATTGAAGATTAAATTAAATTTTTTATTAACGAAATAGATAATTATTAAATTAATATTGAATATAAAATTATCAATTAATTAAACTTAATTCGATCAAAGATGATGGATATAATTTTCATTTTTGTTACTATTATCCTGTCCTCGGGTAAGTTTGATGTATAAAATTTCTGATAAATTTATATTGATGATTTTATGACATTTCAATCACATTATCACCGAGTAGAAAATGAATTGGATTTGATTATTTAATATTTTTAATGAATTTATAAAAGGGGTCATTATAATTAATATTTTTTGTAAATAAAGTATTATAATTAGAAATATCTACTAGACTCGAAAAATATACGGAAAGATTCTTGATGAAATAGTGATCCGATCAAAGGTTTTAACTGGTATTGTTTGGAGACAATATCAGTTATTCCAATGGTCAATAACGAGAATCAATTTAGTTGAATATTAAAAATTCGTTTGAAGTATTACCAGATAAAAAAAGAATGGAAAATTAAGATAGAATAAAAGAATTTCAATTTCAATCTTAAGTAATCTCAAATAATTTCATATTGATTTTAATGGTCAAATTTATACTGAATAGCTTGCCTTAATAAGTGTCCCACCAGACAGTCATTAGTAATATTATTTAATTAATTATTTTTTAATAATTTGATGTATTTCTAAAAAAATATTACGTTGAACAAAGGAATTCGTATTATTTAATAAACTATTTTACAATTAAATGTCATTACATGAATAATTAATATTTTCACAATATTTTCTAACTAAAATATACACAAAAAAAATTAACACAATCCTCTTTCATAATTTTATGCAAAATCAACAGTGGATAGTGAGAAATAAATATGCAAATAATGTGAAAGAAATTCTTTCTTTGATTTTAATTGAAAAAGATCCTTGTATAAATTTGAACAATAATTAGCCCACATCCCAATGAACATAAATTTCTACTGGAAAACATGTCTTTTTTTTATTTAGTGTTATTTTTTAGTAAATCAAAAATCTCTTCAGAAAAGAAATCTATCACGTTTTGACATAACAAGACATAGTAGTGAGAAGTAGATATTTATAAATAAAAATATTTTTAATTAAAAAAAAACAGTTCTTGGTTTTATGTTATTCGACAATGATCAAGAATCACAACGTTATTATTATGAGTAGAAATTATATATTGGTAAATTAAAAATGCGCGTTTACTTAAATAAATTTTTGTTTAAATATTAAACTGATCAATTAGTTGTGTACTACTAAAAAATAATGATTTATTTTACTAGATTTATGATTTTTGTGCTTTTGATAGATTTATTAAAATGAATAAACATGAAAGTGGTTAATTAATTTATAGTGTTACTACATATTCTTATTATATATATTCATATTTTATTCTTATATTCGTATTTTATTATTATATTTATATTTTATTATTAAAGGAATTAATAAAGCTGAAAGATACATTTATATCATGTTACTCTTTTTAAAGGATATCTAGAAAAATACAGAGAATTAAAATTGATAATTTTATTTATCTAAAATATTTTATTTATTTATATAAATTTTAATATATAAATGCATTAATTTCTCGATAGAAAATAGTAAAAACTATTTCAGGTAGCACTTTATTATTTCATATGAGATAATTGTTTCATTCGACTATTTTAACCAAGAATTATGATATAATTTTTGTTCTATACTTATTACTGCTTTATTTCATCAAATAATAAAATTTTAATTTTTAGATGGACGTCTTTTATATTAATATTTGGCAAAATGATTAAAAAAATAATCTATGTTCCAGCTCAAGAAATTAATCTTCGTAAATAATCTATTTTGTGAGGACTTTATCTTCTACTAATCAGATTATAACAGATTAACACCAAAATAGTTTTGAGCTGATTATGACCATTAACCATTGAACCTTTAGTAAAATATTTTTGAAAAAGAGCAGTTAAAATTGTAATAATTTCTTTATCATTAAAAAAAATGAAAAATATTTATTATAAAATTACGGTGATACAGGAAATCTCCACAAATTAAGTAGATTACTATAGATGACAACATTTAATTCTAAAATTAATTCTAAATAAGAAAAATGGAGTTTATGTAAAAAATACGTATTCCATTGACTAGAATTAATACTTTTTAAAGAAATAATATCGAATATTAAAACAAAATAATAATAAAAATATAATGAATTAAAAATTTAGAAATTTAATATAATGTTTAGAGTTCAACAATTATATTATATTCTTTATATATAAAGCACTTTATAATTCTAAAAAAATTGTTGAAATATCTTGATTCTGAGGTTTAATTAAATAACTAATTATTTATATAGTAATTTTAAAAAGTGTATTTATTTTGAAGACAGACAGAACTATGCAAAAAATATTATATATTTTGAAATGCCTTCTACATTAGATAACCAAATATGTAATGTTAGTACAAAGAAAATAGTAAGCAAAGGGCAACCAACAACAAATTATTAGGATAATTTATAATGTTATCTAGAAACAGTTTCTCCTTTATATATATATACCTGTTATAGGTATGTTATAGTATACCTGTTATTAATCCGTGCATTGTTATTTAATATTTTGTTAATAATTTAATTTGGTAAAAAACTCATTTCAAAAAGTTTCATATAATTGAACTTATTAAAATCTTATGTTAATCAATACGTACTATCTAATTCCTTCAATTAATCATGATCAGGTTTAATAAAGACCCTGTAGTCGATAACCCACAACATATGGTAATAAACTTTAATATTCACCGAACATACAACGGCAATATTACACAATGAATACCAATACAATGACAAAATAGCCAATAACTCCCAAAATCGTACTCCAAGATGCTCCAAAATACCCACCCAATAAGTTTCTACCCACATGATAAATTTTTCTATCTTCAGATGGATAAAATATTAACAATACTTAAGATGTTAAAACAATTTAGTAAAATCATATAAGGAATGAATTTCAATGACAACATTAAAGAAATATGATACTATAAAGATAGTAATATTTCTGGTAGAGAGAAATAATCATCATTTTAACATATCAAAATAAAAAAATAAATATAAAGATAGAAAACGATCAGGATAATGACCGGTTACCGGATCAATAACAAATTCATTACTAGGTTGTTCGTTGTTGGCTGAGGTCGACGGAACCCGGGCAACATTCAAAACATTAGGACATATCCTCTTCAAGTAAATGGTAAATAATTTTACCATCGAATAATACAAGGATCTAGTAATCCCTTTTAAACTTGTCAATAATCACTTTGAATTTTTTATCTCATAGGCTTTGATTTAAGGTCAACGCCGCAAAATCCATGCAATCTCTCAGAGTTGAAATTCAGCTTATCAATAACAAAGCCCAATCAGGGCTTACACACAAAACAGAAAGCATTAAAGCAGTCTTTGCTGTGGATAGGAAATAAATGTGACATTTATGGATTATCAACCAGAAATAATTACGTCAGACAGCAATCCATCTGAAATAATCAAAGACAATTTCAAAGCCCATTAAGGCAAATAAATTTAATCTAATTACTTTAGTCATCTATACTGTTCGAAAAAATAAAAATTATATTATTTAATTAAAAATTATTATTATAAAAATATTTTTCATCGTTATTTTATATTTTATTATTACTATTATTATTAATAACCAAAACTCAAAAATATCAATTAGTCTAAGGAGTATTCATCTTTAGTCTTTGTATTCTGCATGATCCGAGCTAGGGTTTTTTGAAGATGAATAAAATGTTTGGAACTTCTCTTTTAATATGGATTCCATAACATCATCAGAATATGCGCTAATCTATATGAAATCTAATTTTAAAGAAGATGGTACATCTTCGTAGTAGGGTTTAATAGTTAAAAGACGCTATTAATATTTCCCAAAAATGGTTGAACAGGAAAGTGGTCCTTATAAAAAAATGTCATTTTTGAGTACATTGTTTATATTTCTGTGTATATTTTAAAATTAAAAATATTATTTATAAATGTACAATTTAAGATTTATGAAACTAAGAGATTAAAATGGTAGAAATAGTACATGAAAATGAATTGAAGTATCAATTACAAAATTTCTGGAGATCATTTCAGATTGATTATTATCAATGATTTTATTAGATTTAAAAGTGTATATATTTATTATCATTCATAAAAACAATTTATTGTAAATGAAATCATTTTCCAAAATTAAGAATTGGAAATTGCTAAACCATGTCTGGACAGAAACCTAAAACGATTGTTCGAAATTTCATTGATTGTGTCAGTAAATCAGTTTAGTCTCAATAAACAAAATTTGTTAGTAATATCAAATAATACTATTTTTCATCAAGAAATTGAAAAAAATGAGATTGAAAACAATTACAATTATTAAAATTAATCAGAAACAGAATGACTTAAAAATAAAGTAATGTCTTTAGGATAAAATATATTTTAATGAAATAAACGTAGTGCTTGATTTTTAATTCTAATTTAATTTTTAATTACGATATTTGATATTTTTATTTTAAATTTCTTAGAATGTATTTCAAAATAATAACAAATTATTATTATTAAAAAATATTAATAAGGAAAAATAATTTTAATATACATAGTTTGTTAATGTTAATATAAAAATTGCGAGTTTACTTTATATAATTTATATTTTGATTTTGTAATTTCAAATCTGGTACAAATTTATAATAATTATTCTGTAAATTAAGTGTTCTGTAAATAAAATTGGATAAGTATAATAAAAATAAGACCTGTCAATATAAATTGTGATTATTTCATCATTTAATTTTTATAATATAATAATAATATTATTAACTCGGATTAAACAAGGTTTTTGTATGTTGACAGACTTTTGTTTGAATTTAATTTTCAATAATTTTCGATTGCACATGAAAAACATTTCAATATTTAATGTCAACAATTTTTAATTAATGTTTATCAATAAGTATTAATAATATTAATATAATAATTATAAATTTTATTTAAAAATAATAAATATTAAATTTAATTTTTAAATTTATTTCATTTGAATTTAAAATACACTTTCAGTAATTACAAGATAATAAAGGGTCTTTCATTAAGAACCGTCATTTTGAAATGCTTGAAAAACAAATTATTTTTAAAAAAAACAGATTATTTTCTTTACTTCAATGCAAATTACAAAGTCCATTATTAAATATGAAACAAGATATCTAACAAATGGCCGCACAAAATAGTTATTCTTTTGAAGAAACTTTTCTACGACATTTTCGCACATTTCTAAATTTATACAATGAGTTTTAGATCTGATATTGTATTTAGTTGTTCCGCTGTTGTTGGTCTGCAAGCGTAACTCTATCCTTAAAGTATCCTCAAAAAAGAAGTCTAATGGCTTCAAATCACAAGTTCTGGAAGCCCAATTAAAATCGCCATTTCGATAGATGACATGCTCAGAAACATTGATTGCAATAGGATGATTGTTTCTCGATTTGTGTGACATGTAGCTTCGCCCTATTGAAAATAATTTTTTTCTTTTGATAACGCAAACCATTTACAGTAAGGCTCACACCAGAGTCATTTTCAAAATAATGAGCCAATAACCACCAGCCAAAAAACACATCAAACTATCACTCACTGTCAATAAATAGCTTTTTCGTCATTTGGGGTTTCAGATGGCCAGATTCGAAAATTGTTGTCTATTGACATATCTATGCAGATGGAGATGGGCTTCGTCGTTGAGAATGATTTTCTTTAAAAATCTGGGTCATTTCTTTGCATTTCTAACACACATTCAATAAACAGACGACGTTTTTCATGGTCTGTTGACTTAATTTCATGTTTTAGTTGGATTTTGTAAGTCTTCAGACCAAGATCATTGCAAACTGGATTCTGATATACTCAATTCTCAAGTCTTGCAATGGACAAACTATAATTTTGCTCAACATGAAATATTTTTCGTTGACCTTGCTGATCGAGCATGTGTTGAAATCTTCGTATTTGTAAGCTGTGCGAAATGTTCGAATTTGTTAATTAAGTCAATTATGGTTGAGCGAGCAGGTGAATCATAGCGTCTGAAAGAATCACGGAGTTTACGTACAGTTTGAAAGATTTTCACCATTTTTATAATGAGTTTTGAATATTTCAATCCGTTGTTAGATAGTATATCGATTCATTTTTATTAATGGTATAGATTAAAATAAGATAAAATAATGATGAAGCTTGACAGTTGTAAATAAGATTTAAAAAATAGCGCTAAATTTAAAATGACTGTTCTTAATGAAAGACCCTTTAGCTTAATTAATAAAATAAAATTTGTACAATATATCTATAAAAAAAATTCGGTGAGACGGAATGAAAACATTACGAAATTTTGAAAATATAATCAATAGACATTTATTTATATGTTGAAAAGTTCTTAATCAAGGAAAGGTTTTCTTTTCTACATTCCATCATTATTAAATTGAAATTTATTTTGATTTTCTCCATACAATTATATTCAACCAATATAATTATATATTTTTTACGGAATTCAGTAATAAAAATGTACTACAAATTAATATTTTATTAATTTTTAGTCTCAAAACGTATTTTCCAAATATTGTAATTATTTACTCTTTTTTCTTGTATAGCAGACGTGGTTTATAAATATTATTTCATTTTTAAGTTCATACTAAAATGTATCACAATGAGGAGGAAATAAATAAATGGGCAGTTGCTAACAATATTCGCATTTACCATACTATAGCTTGTCTGAATAATGGAATAAATGTGAAAAATGTCTCGGTTTATTGGTCAAAGATTCTGGGGCCACAGAATTTGCTCATTCATTCCGGCTTTATTTATGTTACGGGAAAGGATATGAAAGGTACTTATATCTATGAATGCTTACTATGGGATGTGAAAAATAAATTAAAAGCAACGAGAATATCCTTTAAGATTAAAGGTATTTATTAATAAATTGGTATTGTTATTATATTTTAAGTAAAGATTAAGAATTTATGTAACGTTTCTAAACAATCATAAAGGTACTTCAACTAGCACCATTAAGGTATTTGTAAATATTTGATCTTTCTCTTTTATTTTATGAGGAAATTCTTATTTCGATTATTTCATCTTAGAATTATATTATAATTTTTTTTAACATTTTAAGTATGTTCCAAGAAAAGCATTGAGAAACGTTGAAATCATGCTGTTATTCCCTGAAAAACATTATAGAGTCGTTTTTTAATGTCTTAAACATTTGTCATTTCAGCGAAGTTCAATTAGACAAAATTTTATCAGTAGAAAATAGTCTAAAAGGAAAGGATATTGACAATTTTCTTCCCTTAAAAATATATTTTATAATAATTTATTTAAATATTTTTTTTATTCAGAGTAAAAAAATTTCAAAGTAATGTCTTAAATTTTTTAATGCATAATATAAAATATTAACTGAACATAGAGGTGCTTGAGAAGGGTTGATATGCGCGTAACATCGAATGGTTATAAAAGTAAAGCAAATTCAAACAAACACTGAGTCGATGATATCTATTCAAAATAAATAAATAATTTTTCAACTTATCTTTACCTTTCAGAATGCTCTCAAAATTGTCTAGAATCATGGAGGTTCATTAATAAGACCAAAGAGTTATCAATCCAGATTAGAGATTATTACAGAATGAGTACAATATTGTTTCTAGTGATCGATTTAGCCATTTCGTTTAGAAATGAAAGAAAATAATAAAGGGAAAGATGAAAACTCAAATATCTTTGATACTAACCCTTCAACTTTTTACACTTATGGACTTTTCGCTTCTATGATTGCTTCATTGCTTATTCTCGTAATTTGCTTGACTTGTTTCAAGCATGATGAGGACAGTTATGATAGCGTTATTGGGAATAAATTATATCAAGAATGTGAAACTTCAAATTACTTAAACAAAGGTATTAAAATAAAAATTCCGTATATATAGTCATAAAGATTAATGTAAATATTTAGTTGCTCTATACGAGATATTATATATACATTTATAAAAAAATTATAAACCATGGATGTAAAATATACATAAAATAATTAATATTTATTATGAAATTAAATTAATTAAAAATTAATAATCTAATTCTTGAAAATCTTCTACAGTGCCCCAACTAATTATAGCCGCATCTTGAGAATCTAATAAATCTTAACTAATTTAAGTTGAAATAATTTTTTTTGATTATTGTATTATGAATGAAATATTTGCTAGATTTAAAAATAACCTGTGGCTAACTAATCAACTATTTACTTAACATAAAACTAATTTGTTATAATATATCAGATAATTAATAATAAATAAAAACGCTATTCAACCTAAATCGTCCGTAGAGAGTATTAGAAAGATTTTAAATAAATCTGGGACAATCCGGTATAAGAAGATGTTGGTAAACTCCCTTTGAAGTCACAACATAAAACCAATCGTGTCTGCTGGGCTAAAAAGAAAATGTTGTGGGTTACCAAATGAGAAAAGGTCAACTGGAGTGACGAGAAGTTTATTTTGGATGAACCTGACGGTTACGCATATTATTGGCACGATTTGCGGAAGGAGTAGATATCTTTTTCGAATAGACACACTGGAGGAAGTTCCTGGTTGATTTGGAGTTGTTTCAATTACTACGGGAAGTCGACTCTCGCGATTATTATCAGCAGGCTAAGTCAATTTGATCATCAAATGGTTTTAGGAGAACATTTACTTCCTTTTATGAATGATTTTGGTGGGGACAAACATATTTTCCAACAGGATAATTGTCGATGCCATATTGCATGTTCCACTTCGAAATGGCTACAAGACAGAATCCCATAGAAAATCTTTGGGGGATACTAGCACGTCGGGTATATGCTAATGGGAAACAATATGAATCAATTTCAGAGCTGGAACGAGAGGTAATTCGCTGTTGGGAAGAAATCGATAACAGCGTCCTGCGAGCACTGGTAAATTCTATGCCAAATAGAATTTATGAAGTGAGTTATCCACATTTTCTTAGTGCGACAATAATGGATTAGATATTTTGGTCTAAAAAATTTATTTTTGCATTTAATTAAAAATTAATTTAAAATTAATCGGAGATACCGGGATTCTAACCCGGGACCTTCATATGCGCATGGAATGCTCTGACTACTGAGCTACATCCCCCGACTAATTTTCAATATATTTCACATTCCCCTCCTTTAAACCTCAAATCCATACCCTTAAACGCCCCGAGTCTCTTTACTTCTATTTCCATTCAATTCCTTTACATTTTTTACTTCCGAGACCAGTATTAATTACCTTCAAAGATAAAACGATTTGGAATATGCTTTAGCTCTTCATCGTAATTAAATAACTGTTCGGAAACCTTTCAAACAAAATTCATTTTTATTTCATGTTAGCATTTGATTTAGGAATGACTCTTCTTTTGTTTTAAAAATGGAGAAATGTTTACTTCAAAATAATTTTTATGGATGTCAGTGTAAGACACGAAAAGGACATATTTCTCTTTATATTGAAATTGTGGTTATATATAAATTGTTGGTTAATCTTTTTCTTCATCATTTTTAATAAAATGTTTTTATATATATATTTTAAAATCAAAAATATCATTGTTAATGTTGTAAAATCATAATTTACAATAATACTACTTTTGACCTTCATGGTCAGTCCTGATTGGGAAGACTATCAAATGTTGATATGGATATCATAGAAAGTCTTATAAAGAACGACGCCAAACTTTCTAGTTTTAAATTGGCCAGAATGAATAATTCCAGTCATACAATAACGTTTCGACAACTGCAAAAAATGGGAAAGATCATCAAGTGTATAATTTGAGTTCCTCATAAACTGACCGCAAATCAATTGCTTCAACGCGCTGCCATCTGCACATAATTAATGGAATCGAAAAATACGTCATCTACAAAAATGTTGAGTGAAAAAGACAAATTGTATCTGTCGGACAGGAATCAGTTCCAACTCCAATACCTGGCCTGCATTCCAAGAAGGTACTTTTGTGTGTTTGGTGACATATTGATGATATTATCCACCATGAATTGTTGGATATTGGTCAACCCATATCGGCAAAAATTTATTACCAACAATTAGAAAGATTACATGATCGTTTACTGAAAGTAAGGCCTACTCTGATATATAGAAGAGGTATTGTCCTGCAATATGACAGTGCCAAACCTCACACAGCCAAAGTGAGCAGGGAAAAATTGAAGGATTTAGAATTGGATGTTCTTCCTCATCCAAACTATAGTCCAGACATCGAACCTTCGGACTATCATCTTTTCAAATCTCTGCAGCATTCCATCACTGATAAAAACCAGAAAGAAAAAGATGAAAGCAGTACTGTAAACTCTGACTTTTTCACTTCCAAGCCAAAAAATTTCTATCAAGAGGGTATTCAAGCACTACCACAAATATGGGAGACGAAAATAAACGAATATAAATAAACGAAAACGATGGACAATATATAGTTGATTAGGGTTTTCATTTATACAGTAAAACCTCTATATAGCGCCACCTCTGATACCGCCACTAAACTTTAATTTTTTAAAAATTTCCACCATTTTTTTCTTCTAAATGTTCTTCCAATTTAAAAGAAGAAATCGGATAAAAAGTCTGCTCGGAGAATCGGCTTCAGTTGACAAGCAAAAACTAAATGATTGGTTAACTAGTATAAGAAAAAAGTTAGCTATAGGGTGTCCCATAAATCTCCGCGAAAAATAAACTTGAATATTTCTTAAGCAGATTGAGATATTTAATTGCTTGCTTTATAAAATTAAAGACAAATCTTTTATTTGTATTTAATATAAAAATATTTACAACCATTAACTGATATACATAATTCATCCTTTTTACAATATTTAAAAATACGCTATTCAAAGTTTCTATGTTAACACTTTTTATTTCTTCGGTGATTTTTGTTTTCAAATTGTCAATATTTTTGATTTCAGATTTGTATATCTTATTCTTTAAA
>JBBMKC010177867.1:0-15276 GCA_037834085.1 Bipalium vagum | reverse complement strand
TATTAAATAAAATAATAAATATGATAATGATAATAATAATGAAAATAAAAATAATGAAAATAAAAATAATAATAATAAAAATATTTAATAATGATAATAATATTGAAAATGAAAATAAAAGTAATAATAATAATAAAAATAATTTATATAACAAAAATAATTATTAATAATGAATATATAATGATAATAATAATGAAAATAAAAAATAAATATTAAAAATAAAAAAAAGAAAAAAGAAAATAAAATAATAATAAAACTGATTCATCTTGACTACATGAAAGTTTTTTACACGATCACGTTATTTTATCATATGATATCCGTGATTCGTAATTATTTCGCAAGTATCAAATATAATGATGGAGAAACCATCAAAAAACGGACAAGCCATCGTTTAATTTGTTGAGAGTCTACGGTTCGTAGAAAGGTAATTAATATAATTTGCACAATTATGTTAACGAATTAACTGACGTTGGCTTCAATACACAGCGATGATATTTAACACAAGATCAAAGACTTTGATCCATACTATTATCGGTGGATAGTCAGTCTACATTTACCCGACATTAATCTTTGCGGTTTTCCTTTTGTCCATTCTCTTATTCCTTTAATGTTTTGTTTGACATTTTTTTGGTAAAAACATTTACATGATGAAAATAACGAATATTAAAGTCTGTGGAAAAGAAGACCAGTCTAACTTACGTTAACCGAAACGTGGGAATAAGAAAAACTGTATTCACATAACAAAATTTGACGGTAATTACCTTTTTTCAGCATGGTCATCAAAGACAAGAAGACGATTATTGTTCCAATGATTATTATCCACAACTTTCCCACAAAAGGGAATTGTCAAACATATTACTCTTCCTAGTCATATTCACCACATAATTGTCTCAGAATAATCACAATAAATGGGTTGCAGAGTCAGAGTCACGCAGTCACAGAGTCGGAGCGAGTGCGTGAGCGAGAGACGAGCGACCAGATTAATGCGAGACAAGAAACCATCCAAGTCACAGTTGATCAAATCAGACTGGAACCGATTTCGTTGGTGGACAAATCAAGTCTCTCAATTTCTCAAGTATCGTCATACTATTTTTAGATGACGAATTATTGTTTAGCATGCGTTTATTATTATTAATAATAATATTTATTTATTTTGTGGGGTAACTTCACGTTGACTCGTGTCAATATTTTCGGAATTCCATTTGCAACCACCTTTAATCAATACAATGGCTCAATTTAAACAATAGGTTGTAGGTTACACTCAACAACATCAGTTAAAACTGGCTACCAATACCAAAAATGTTATGTGAGCTTTGTTGGCAAATTGGTCAAAACCGAAACCGTTATTAAGAAAAACTTTTCAAGAAAATTATTTATTTATTATAATAACGTTATATATAATAATATATATAATGAAATATTGATTTAATGAATCTCTAAATGGTTTGTGTGTGTGTTTGAGCATCATCGACATTGTATTGGTCGAAATTCCAAAAATACACGCAATTCACATGTGCACATGGAATCTTATACTTTTCTGTGAGAGAATGATTCGTGGAAAATTGCGGTTTTGTCTCTAAAAGGGCTTGAAACATTCTCAACAGTTGGGCATTTTGTGGCAACTGTCATATAAATTACTCCTTTCCAATTTGTCTGCTGTTCTGTCTGCTTTTGGTGTAGAAATCATTCCTTTTTCTGAATAATGCTTTGAATGACTTCGTTAAATGTAAATTTCTTTAGGATTCTTTCTTCATTAGTTCTGCTGGGTGTGTATAAAGAAAGTATCCGATTTAGGAGATCACTTCAATTTATATTTTTCTAAGAAAGAAAATGTGCGAAATTCAATGAAAGTGTTTGATTGTTTTAATAGGTCGATATATTATCGAATTTAATTGCAATAAATTCAAATTTCCTCCATTGAAGAAAAAGTGCAAATTGTTTTACTGATAAGAAACATGGAATCAGTCACATTGGTCAAGTGGCATTCAGAACATTTGAAACGGAAAGAAACAGCAAGCACAATGAGAAAGATATTTGCAAAATTCAAAAAGGCTGAGACTGTTTGTTACCTTTGGAAGTTTTGAAGATGAAAAAATTTGTGAAATAAGTCAAAATTATGAAGAAGAATCTAAGATATCACTAAGAAGTGCTGCTCAGGAAGTTTGATGCCGCTTTCTGGCTGTACACGATGTAGTGCGAAAAGACTGTCATTTTAACCATACAAGATCCAAATTATCCATCAGTTACATGACGAAGACTATTCTGAAACAATTGCATGCGAGAAAGCCTAATTAATGAAATCGACAATAATCGCTCTTTTCTTCAAAACTTGATTATCATTGATCAAAGAACCTTTTCCTTAAGCGGATATGTAAACAAATAAAAGATATTCAAAGCCTGAAAGATATTATCCACATGGAAGCAGCTAACAAATTACCAGAAATGTGTCAAAATGTTATGAATGACCCGCATAATCGATTACATGAATGTATTAGAGTTAAAGGTCATTCCGTAGAAAAATATTAAGCTTTTATAAAAAAATGGTTCCGTGTCAAAAATTGCAGTGTTATATTGAATACATTTGACCCTTATTACACCTTAAAAACGGATACATACTTTATACACACACGGTACACGAACCAAAATTCATCATTCTCAACTAAAATTGATTTTTATTTACAAATGAAGTTCGCGTAATTCCTTATGATTTTTGGTCAGTTGTCAAGAAAACAATGGAAAACAAATTTGTTTGAATTTAGATTAAATTTCGAGTTGATCTCCAGTTTTTTTGTTTTAATGAAATGTCGAGAATGATTAATTTCTCTTTGACATTTCAGAATTCTAAGCTGTAAAGTCCATACACGCTCATTTGGTCACATTTGCTAAAATGAAAAATCTTCCCAATTTTTAAATTAATTAAGTTAATTTGCAAATTTTTTTAATCAATTATTAATGCCAATTTATTGGGATAATCCATTTAAAGGTTTTTCAATTGCTCTTTCCATTGTTATTTGTAGACTTCGAAAAATATTCCATTAGTAAATCTCTGCGCTCTCTCAGAAAGCTCTTAATATAATTATTAGGGTAAATTAGAAATGCTCGTTTTTAGGAATAACATTTATTATTCAATAACCAACCAAAAACCGCGCATTTTTTATTTTATTATGTATATTTGTCTCATAAATAATATTTTAGTAATGTTATCTTTCATTTCATTCATTTTCAGTTTGAAAATAAGCTTAGAAATCTGGACGATCAAAAAAACAACATTCGCATGTGTATGCGGAAAGATTTTAAACAGGGAAAGACTGACCCAGAGTCATCTCGAACAATATTCGATGTTTATTGGTGATATTATTATTAGTAATACTCAACACAGGTGGTGGTTTCAACGAGTTAAGCATGGAAATGTGAATCTGAAAGGTGATCAGCATAACGAAAAATAGTATGATGACTTTAGAGAGACATTGAGACAGATCATCGACAAATTACTTGAAAACTCATTGACATTTTCAAATGCGCTTATTTGGACACACCAAACTCATCATAAATTCAATGTGGAAAATGGATCCCACATCAAATCAGTTTTGGAAACGCGAATTTCCAACTTAATCTAAAAAATTTTTTGAAGAGTTAAACAAAATTATTAATTATTGTGAGTAAATCAACATTGGAACAAATCTGAGATCTTATTTATTGTGTTAGGTCCAATAATAATTAATAAACTTTATAACATGTTACTAAAATTTCGTAACTATAACTGAAGACGACATCAGCTACAGTTGGTGACACCAAGAAATATCATATAAATATACATTATAATAATTTTTCATTGAATTTAAGAAATAGGGTCTCGTGTAATGGAGCATAATATGCGTATTGGACATTGTATAAACTGAGAATATCAATGGGAAAGAAAAACAAAAGAAAACAGTTATAAAATGTTTGCTGAGTTTTAAGAGGACATTTTGGACAATTCGAGATGCCAGTGCTGATATAAAAGATTCATGAAGATAATTTCTCATGAAATGATGACGATGACCGCAGTCTTGGATCACATTTTAATGGGAGGGGTTCGGATCACAAATAGTTAATGTCCACAAGTAACCAAAAAAGAGTTCGATTAAAAATTTAATATTTTTCAAAAAGATATAATCAATTTGTTCTTTAAATAAATTCCTGCTGATAAAAGATAAGAAAAAGTGTCATTTTTATTACAGATTCTGTTTGCCAATCTTAAATCTAAGGCATCTTCTGTTATGACCGCATGATAAAAATGGATATTAATGATAACAATCGTCTTAAGATCTAATAAAAGAAGGTAAATCTAAGCAGAACCACTTTCATAATAAAAACACGTAAATTTGACGCTTCATAAGCCATAAAAATCAACTTATATTCATTTATAAACTATAACTTATATAATTTATAGTAATAATAATAATAATAATTATTATTATTATTATTACTCATAATAATGAACCCTGCGCATTGTTTTAATAATAGTATTATTAATATGCATAATTTTCATATCGAAGTTCAAATGTTATCTTAAAATATTTCAAAAAAATTAATACTTTATCATTATAAGTAATATATTTTTTATATATAGATCAATCAAAATTGGTTCACAATTGATTTAAATGACAAAGATCAATTTTGATCCATTGCATTTAATTTTTTTATTGAATTTTATTAAATTAATTAATTTATATGTAAATGTCTTACGGAAATATTGATTTTATTATCACAACGTCATCTGTTTAATATATAAAAATTATATATTGCAAATAGTTAATATTACTTTTATTTATATATTTTCAAATATTATTGATTTAATTGATAATTTAAAACAAATACTTAATCGATGGCATTTAAATCAAACGATATCCCCGAAATATCATATTTATAATAATTTTTAATTAGTGGAATTACTTAGATTACGCATTAATGAGAACAAAGAAATAAAATAAACGCCCTAAGGGATCGGGCTTGGAAAATATTAAATTTGACTCCGTTTTCCATTTTATTAAGAGAAATAGCATTTTATGTCAACCATGTTGCTGATCTAAAAGGGTCCATCCAGTACTTTCAAAAAAATCTTAATCAAATAATAATTTTAAAAAATTATAAGGTTATATTATTTATATTCACGGTGTTAGTTAAAGTATTTTATCGATTTCTTATTTTTGTATTTACATTTCAATTTAAAGCACCTTTTATAAAAATTTCTCTCTTTCTTTCCGTATCCCTAAACAGAAAGCATAGAAAGTGAAAAATTTTTCCTTCAGATTTTATTTGTTATTTTCACATTTCTCCAGAATTTTAACCAAACAATTAACGGCTACAAGTAAAAAGAAAAATGAAATCGTTATTAAAATTAATAAATATTTTTCTAAAAAAAGGTTCTTTTATAGAATCAACACTTCACAATTTCTATTAAGACCATTATGGAATAATTACATCTTTATGAAAACGTCTGTATCTCTTAGGCAAGCTTGGATTGACAGTTTTAAGATTAAACTCCGACAAAAAACTTTTTAAAAAAATTAATTTCATTAAAATTGAAATTAAAAAATTTTTAAAAAATGTTTAGGTTCCTTTGCTAATATAATAATTTGAAAATTTTGATTCTAAAGTTTTGTCAAGTATTTCAAGAGTAAGGTTTCGATTTCAAGTCCACTATTTATAGATTGTTAGAAATGAGCACTCAAACAAGTGAAGACAAAAACGTTCAAGAACAATTCACACTTTAACATTGTGATCTTAAATTAAAGTTTGAATTGCCAAACGTTTCAATGGTGTTTATAATTATTATATGAATCGTTCAAGTCTGACGTAGGGTGAAGTTTTCTTATTCACAATGAAAATTTTTTGTTAATCTGTTTAATGGTAAATCTGAAGAAAAGCCAATCCTTTCTAATCTTTTAAGGTGAAATAAGAGATAATAATGAAATACTGATAATAATAATAATACTAATAATACTACTACTACTACTACTACTAATAATAATAATAATAATAAACATAATAATAAAAATAATAATAATAATAAATAAAAAAAAAATAAAAAAAAATAATGAGAAATTTGTTTTGTTAATATGCTAAAATGACGAGCGATATTTAAAGCAGAATATTAATAAAAGTTAAACTATTGCCAAATTTTGAGATTTTTCTGAAAAATCGCTTCACTTAACTACAATTGACCTAATATTTTGTTTCGTTTCTCATTGTTCCTTTTCAATTGTAAATTACCTTTCTTCTTTTCGCAGAAAGGTTATGGAAGGAAAAAGTATAAGAATTTTCTGCTATTCTATTTCTTTTAATACCGCTCAGGAATTGTAAGAACAATTAATGGTCAATAGTTAAAAGAAAAATCTCCAAAAAACATGAGTAATTTTAAATGTTCCTTCATTGATTTAATTTTTCTATTCACAACTTCTGTTTAAAAAAATCTTCGAACCTTTACGAAACTCGACAGTTTTAAAAATAATAAACTCACCTGTTTGAGTGATTATTCAGATCTTCTTATTAATAATGATCCGATCTTTGGAGCGACTTCTATTTTGAACCAGTCATCTTTCATAACGATTCAACTGATATAATTCAATGCTTAACTTTGGACCAATAATTTTTTGGTGTGAAATTTTACTTTTATAAGTCTCATGCGATATAGATTTTGTTTTAAATGATTAATTTAATCTCAAAGTAATATTAATTATTAGGTCTACTTTGTAACTATATATTATGTTAATTATATTTGACGAAAACGGTCGCTATTAATGTCGCTGCGCTCCCATAAAACGCTCCGCTACTGAAAAAAATCACTCTGTAAATCTATATTCTAAAAAAAACTGTATAACCCAAGAAATAGTAAATTAACCTTGACAAAAGAACTGCAGTGATATCGAAGTTCAATCGTTTTTATAATTAACTGAATATCAATAATAATTAATAAAATTATTATTTATTAATAAAATCTCGAAAACCGGCCTCATTCTTTGATAAACGGGGCACATTATTTCAGGTCTTTGAGTATAATAATAAAAGATTTTAATAAAAGCAGAAACGTGTTTGTTTAAAACGTTAAAGTAACGAACGATGTTTAAATAAAAATGCCAATGAAAGTTAAACTGTTGATAAATTTGCGTCACATTACACTGTGATGCAGCTGACCTAATATTTTATCCATTTTACATTGTTTTCTCTCTTCAATGGCAAATCCTGAACTTGATCGATAATATAAACCGATCAAAATGATCTAACAATGAAACAATGGATCTTTGTCCAATTTTCGTAACTGTACCTGTCATTGGATCGATTTAATTACAATGTGTATCGAAAAATGTAAACTTTACCAACGTTACTTTGTCTAAAATATAAACAATTGATACTTCTATGATCGTAACCTTAGCTATAGCAGAATATTTGATGGTGAACAAATCGAATGCTTACTTAAAACGTGATAATTCCCCGAGAAGAACTGAAAGTACCGGTTGAGCTTAGATTGATTTCATAACCAATTAATGAAAGTCGATGCATTTCAGGGAAAACGAAGAATCGTTGCACCGCTGCTTGATTCAATCATAGAAATGAATTTTAGACTGACGTTAAAGTCGAACGTCAAGTAAAAGTCTGATACACACACGTGGAGAAAATAAATGCACACGTACTCTCACACACCAACACACACACGCGCGCGCCCTCTCGGTAACATATGCACGGAGGTGGCATTATTACACACACAGACACTCATTAGTCAGACTGGATTTTCTTCCACAAATTTTCCCACATGATTTATTCCTTTTACTCAACTCAAGTGGTTGAGTTAAAATCGATATTGATGGAAAAGCAGACAATTTTCACAACAGTTGCTCAAAGGGAAATTGGTTCAAAACAGGCAAGAATTTCTTGGAGATAATAATCAGTTAAACTGTACTGGATCAAGCAAGTAAAAGTTCAGCAGTTCTTCAATGGAAACAATCTGGAATCGATTTATTATTCTGCTGGATCACTAATCTTTTGTAAATGTTGTCTCTTTTTTTTAGAAAAACTTTGATTTTTTTTTGTTGAAATAAAAGATTAATCTGAAAAAAATTATTTTTTGGTTTTGCGAAAATATTTATTAGGAAAACAAGGAAAATTATACACCAAAAAAGAATTTTATATTTATTTTTTTGAAATTATGTCATTATTGATTTGATAAAAAATTACCGGAAATTATCTTTTCCATTGACATTGTCAGAAAAAATTAAATAATAATAATATTATTAAAATGAATAAAATTATTAATTTGTTATTAAAAATATTAAATTACTAGTAGCACTTGAGATCTGATTGTTTACATCTACCCGGCTGTAATACCCGAAAATATTTTTTATTAATAATTTATTTATTTTATAAAATTAATTTTCAATCAAATTTTATCAAACATTGAGATTTCAATGTCATTTTTAGAAAATACCTTTAAATTTTAACATTATTGATTTATTACCTTTTAATTCATTAATCAATACATAAATAAAAATTTATAATACATTAAATTAAATTCTTTAATTCTTAATACATTTAATATTTAAAACAAAATACTTTTAAGTAAATTTCTAAATAGTTTTTTTTTAAATTCTAATTTTTATAAACCTTTTACATTATAAATATAAAAAATTCATTAAAAATTCTCATAGTCTAATTAGTCTTCTTGTAGCGATGATGAAACATATAAATAAATTATTATTCATTAAAATTTTGTAATTAACGAAGTCTTTTTATTGAAAAGATAGTAAAGAATCGAGAACAGCACATTAACTCTGAAATAAACCATTCATTACTAACAAATATTTTCTGACAAATCTTTGGGTGCAAATGAAGACATTGTCCAAAAACTCATTTGAACTGGGAAAATGGGACACCGGATAGAGGAAAATAAGTATAAAACTAATTATGACCAAAAATAAAAACGTAAAATAAGCATAAAGGCTTGTATTAATCGATAGTAACATGAATGATAGGTAATCGAAAGTTCAATTGAACAGTTCTCAATAGTAATAAAATACGAGCTCTGTTTAACTTTTATATAAATACATGGTTCAACCTTGTACCTTGATAATACAAACAAGAAAGAATTGGAAAATGAAAAAGTGGTCAATATTTGTGTCACTAACACAGATTAGAAATAATGAAAGTGCTGTTAATTATAATTAATGAATTTAATTCGTTTTGTTTTAACGGATTAATTAAAATTGCTTTAAAGGTGAAATAAACAATGATTTTTCAAAATTCCTCAATTTTTTATTTTATGATATTAAGGATGTTATTAATTTTTATCTAAATAATTTATTACCAAGGTAACAGTTCTATTCAAGATAACAAGTATTGATTGTTACAAATTTTATATGGTTAGAATTTGACTAAAATATATTTAATTTCAGAAATATAATGAGTGCATCATGTACAAAAATATATAAATTTTCCATCTGAAGAAAAAGAAATCAACTATTTAATCACATCAATTAATTAAGACAATCACATAGCTGGTGCATGAAAACATGTCATTTGTAATTCCCAAAACACAAATCTGTAAAATTAATATAAATATGTTAAATATTTAAGTCCGAATGATAAATAAATTATTTAAGTTATCTTTGCTACAATCAATAATTGTACACATGAAGAACTATTGACATTCTCATTAACAGAAGTTATAATATTTTTGAAAAATATATAATATTATAATAAGATAAATTATTATTATATATATATTATAAAGCTCTAAATAGCCTGTTTAAACAAAACTGGATCAAACCGAATTTAAAAATTAATTTTAATTAAATTAATTAATTAATTAAATTATTAAAAAATTTAACTCAAAAATAAAAAAAATAATATTTTATTCAGGTTAAAAATTAAAAAAAGCAAAAATGAGTAACCAATCATTGTTTTTTTTAATTAGAATTAAAATGGACAAAAGAAATGATAATCTTTTACTAATAAAATTTTAAAAAAAAGAGAAATAATAATGTAAAATTTTATTTTACTAGTGATACAATGAAATCAGCTGTGCCTAATGTCGACTAGGGTCATTTGGAAGCTAAATCTGGCTAATGATGTAGGGACCACAATTCAGTTTGTGATGTGCTCAATATAATATGATTAGGGCATCGGTTACACAAAGGAACAAAACAAACTAAGCTTAAAAAATTGTAATCGGGGAAATTGATCGGACATGTTGATAACATTGACTATTGGAATTAGACTATCCCCAAAAACAGTTAATCGATTCAAATTCATTTTGCCAACATCTGAACGAGAATTATCGATTTATGTGACGATTTTATTGAAAAAGTGCATCTCACTCGAAACTGCAGATATGATTTCCAATTTGATTTTGTGATCAACTTTGTTCATAGCACATTTTAGGTGGTGTTATGACTATCGATCGACTTTTTAGTTTACCTGAATTTATCTGTGGCTTAAACCGCTAAAAGTATATTTGGAAATCGGTTCGACAAGAGCAAATATTATTATTTTAGGTACAGTTTAGTGTTTATAACGGAAGATTTTCTCATGGGACTATTTAAATGGTATCCTCTGTTGTTGAACGAATGCACTGGAATTATTTCTTATCAATATCTACATATGTCCTTGATTTAAATGGTGCGATATTGTCGGCACCATTTAAATCTTTTAACTTTTTCTTCATATGTAATAAGAGGACATGTTCTTCTATGATCAGTTCGAAATGTTCACTTCTAAAAATTATTTTGAACGCTTTTCTTAGAAAAATATGATCTCTTTCAAAATTTCACGAATTCTGCTGAAGTGGTCTTTACGAATGACTTTTGATAATTCTCTCGTTCTTCATAATTCTCAATACGTAGTCTTCCAGACCCCTACTTGCATTCATGATGCCACATGCAAAACTATAGGCAAATTTTTAGTACTATATTTATTGACATTAAAAGGATTACGATAATTCATCTTTCCAATTTTGAAGATTAATCTCTCGTAATAATAAAATGAAAGCCAAATTTTCTTCTCTTTTGAAAAGGTATTTCTTATTACCAAAGCATGGAGTTGTCCGAAAAGTTTTTGCGTTTTTTATACGAATCAGATTTGATCGTCATGCACTTACTCAAAAGAGAAATATAAAAATATATAAACCCCTAAGCATTATTCATCTCAGATTTAAATTTTATTTTAATCGATTAAAAGATTATTATATTTGGTGGCATTTCAAAATGGATAATGAAAATGAACATATCCGCCATGTCTTATTATATTACTACAATGAAGGGAAAACAGTGACAAACACACACCAAAAGATAATTGCTGTGTGCAACGACTTCATGATAAAGTTTCGAACATGTTGGGAATGATTCAAAGGATTTCAAGGAAATAGTTTTTTCTTTCAAAATGAAGCACACTGTGGTCATCTAACAAACATTGTCGAGTATGATTTAAAGCTCTTCATTGATAACAACCGTCATATAACAGTATGTAAGCTTGAAGAAATACTTAATTAATCGAAAACAACCGTTGCTGATAGTTCAAGAAAACTTGGTCATTCAAAACAACTTTATTTTTGCGAACCGCATAATATGACTGAATGACAATTAGTGATAAGCATCACTAGTTGTAATTTTCTTTTAAAGTGTAACCAACATGAAATATTTCTGAAGAGCCTGATAATTTGTGAAGAAAAGTGTCTACTTCGACATTCAACGCAAAAAATCCTGTTGCAGTCTTATTTGCTAACTTGCTCCAATGAAATCTAAAATTGATATTCATCAAAAGAACGACAGGTTACCGATCTGATGGGATTATGAAGGAGTAATTTATTTGGAAATTCAACCAAAAAATGAAACAATCAATTCCAGTATTTATTGTGAACGATTTTACAGCTTTGAATAAAGCATTGTAAGCGAAACGCTCAGAGTTGGTAAATCGAAAAGATTTAGTCTTCTATCATGATACACACACCTTTGGTCACCTAGGAAAAAAAATTTTGGGGCTTGGTTTGGACTATCAATAACCTTTAAAAAATATTCTTACAAAACCCATTGGTTGATTGCATGTTCACCACCGATTCGAGCATCGAATTGCATTTGGATATCTTTGTGGAACAAAGTGACCAATATTTTTTCGAAGTGGAATTATGGCACTACTCTAAAGATTGCTAAACATTACTGTTCAGAACAGTTATTACGTTTGTCAATAAAAATATTTTTCTGCAGAAAATTATCTTTGATTTTCTAAAAAGAACTTTTCGGCCAACCCAAGAGCTCATGAAAGAGAGTTAATACTGAAATCAACAAACTCCCTTGTGAATGAACAGAAAGTAGAATCTCCAAAATAACAATGTAAATGTGAGCCAATGATGTTTAAGTTTTTATAATTATTATAAAAATAATATAATATATAAAAATATTAATTTTATTATTAAAAAAGTATAAAATCAATATTATGTTCGAGTAAAAATCAATATAGTATACATAAAATGTGATTTTTCCATATTTTATTTGTTTTAATTCTGATCAAATTACGTGGCCTTAAAACTTTGTTACGACCTATAACTTGAAAGGACTTGTTTTACTGAAGCAATTTAGGGTTTCATGTAAAAAGCGGTTATTTGAAGAAATGGAGTCATCACAAAACAGAACATAAAAATGTTATCTTTTAATCTTTACGTACCATCATTTGCTATTTACGACGAGAAATATTTCTTTTTATAAATTAAATTAATTAAAATTTAAAGAAAAAAGTCACTTTCCACTTAAAGAATACAACTACCATTAAAACAAATATATTTTAATTAATTAATTAATGTTTGTTGCGATCCATAAAAAATTGTTTCTTATTAAAAAAAAATAAATAAATAACAATGCGTAGCACTCAAATTCTGTTTTAATATTTCTGATAAATCAATTAATTAATTAATTAATTAATACATAATTTATTGATTGAGATCAATATTATCTGATGAAAAGTATAACGTACTCGAGTAGTTTTTGAAGCGATTTTAAAGGAAATTTTTTATGAAATCAAAAGCCTTGTTTTAATACAGTAAAATAATAATAATGAAAATATTTACGTGTACAGTTTGTTTGCGAGAAATACGAAAGTGAAATGCTTTAGGTGTATTTGTCCTGGGGCAGTTATCACTCAAAATTACAATCTCACAGAAGGAAAGAGCGGTTAATGTTAGAAAATTTATAAAAGGAAAATAGTTTCTCCAGACGTGATTGATTGAACGTGTTTTTCATTTTAAATATTTTGTTTATATTAATAAGTAGAAAGTACGAATAATTTTGCAATTATTTTGTTCTACAGCTGTAATTTTAATAGATTACGAAATTTATTATTATTATTTATTATTTATTATTATTATGATTATCAATATTATTTATTATTAATATTATTTATTATTATTATCAATATTATTTATTATTATTATTATCAGAATCATCATCATCCGATAATAATAATGAAAGACCTTATATTAAAATATACTTATATACTTATATTAAATATAAAATATATATTCTTCATCTTCTATTTCATCCTTTCATAATAATTTATTTATTTTATGTTCTAAATTTGATTTCTTGGTTTTACTTTCCTTAAATAAGTTTTTTATTAACCTTAACAATATCCTCATATATATGGATATGGATATAAATTTACTCCAATAATTATCCGTACGATTATATTGCAAATAATAAAATAACACGTGATGTCAATATGGACAATGTTCTCCATGATGGGTTTACACAGTCTAAACTCACCTTAATTCATTTCAGCTGTGATTTCAAAAGCCATTGTTGTGCAATATTTTTCTTGTTTTACTCTAATTATTTCTAAATTTTTCTCTTAACCAATCCATTTTTTATTAATCAATAATAAAATAATATTTTGCACTAATCAAGAAAAGGGACAAATAAATCTAATGCGAAAGCAATAATACTCAAAATATTTGTTTGTTTGGTTTTATGCTTGGTTCGGCTCTAAACTGATGAACGCGATCAAAAATATTGAAGAGCTTTAATAAAACTTTCCACGTAAAATAGGAAGTATCATTGGTTCAAATATTCTCATTTTGTTTGCAACAGGTTAGATTAATTCAAAATAATTTTCGAACATGGAATTTCGCAGGGCTATCCATATTCGACTTCTCAACAAGCCAGACAAGAAGGAAATTATTAATCAGCTTCAAGAGGCATACCGTAATAATAGTAATAATAATAATAATAATAAAAATAATAATAATAATAATAATTGTAATTATTTTGAAAAAAATATAATTAATTATTTCTGTTACCTTTAAAATTATTTATGTGGTAGTTAAGATATATTTGGATAATAATTATGGATGTTGCTGTTGTAGAGCAAAACATCAGTAAGTTACAAAGAGATCTGGAATACAGCGTCGTGCAGGGCACCACATTAAACGAATATTGACGAAATATAAAACTAAAATCACTAATTAATAAATTGTGCAGTCACATCGCAATGCCATGTACGGATCAAATACCAAGATCGGATCTCCCGAAATGGGGAGGCACATCGGGATGGCCAATGTGCAGCTTGGACTTTTAAATTTGTAAAAATCTTTCGTTCACTCTCCCTCCACCTGCATCACTTTCCTTCGAAGGCAAAGAGCTGGGCTGCATTTTCCCCCCATTTGATCATTGCCACCAAAAGTACATCCCATATCTATTTTTACGTTCTTCACCAAAACTAAGGGGGCTGTAAAGTATGGCATTGTCACTGTTTATCTGCTTGAACAGTTCTCAGGAAATAAAACTTTATCAAATGAGATCTAAAATTGCAAATGCTGACAATAATTTCTCGACATTCCGCCCCACAGACGCGGTCGACCTCTCTGTGCCCAACATTAGGGAACCTGCCAAGTCCATAACGGATTATCGATTGCTCCATCGTTCCCGTTGGAAAGGGGCAGTGAAAAATCTATAGAAAACTCGTAAAAAACATTTTTCGACAATTTATGTCACAGTGATGACGGGAAATGGTCAATTCATTTGGAAATCGTTTCCCTACGACGATTGGAGTAACAATATCTTTCCTCCAGAAAAGTAATGACAAAAATGACAAAATGGAATTAATTTTGCTTTAATATGATCAATTATTTTTTTTATTTTTAATAAAAGAGAGTCTCCAGTAACAAAAGGTATTTAAATTTTATAAAACTGACTAGAGAATAATGTTAAAAACAATTATTATTATTATTATTAATAATATTATAAATATTATAAATAT
>JBBMKC010177758.1:0-15277 GCA_037834085.1 Bipalium vagum | reverse complement strand
GTATTTTCCAACGTTATTCCTATGATTGGGCTATGCTTAAAATTCCCCACCAAAGGGTTATCGGTGAGCAACCGTTACGGCTCAGTTGATAACTCGGGAGTTTTAGCACAAAGTAAACTGTAAGGTTTTCTTTTGTTTTATCCTAATTTCTTTTATATATTATTATTAATATAAATTAAATTTGATACCATAAATATTGAACAAATAATATTGAAATAATATTGAACCTTCACAAAAGAGCTGCAGTGATATCGAAGTTTAACCAATATTTTAAAACCAAAAATATTTTATTATACAACTCAAAAATTAAAGTATCGATGATAAAATATTTATAATAATTTTTCTTTGTTGGCTTTCTCAATTATATCTTTAGTCCTCGGAATTCTTATTATTTGTTGCATTATCAAATATTTTAAATCAATTCCGATTCTAAAAACAATATTACTTTGTGATACTTAAGATTTTATATTTTTACTTGTCTATCTGATCAAAGTACAGTTCATGAATCTTTTTCAATTTAGATTCTGCATCTTTAAGAAAATCATCTTTATCTTGGAGATCGAAATTATAAAACCCATTTTTCGAAGTCACTTTGATATGTTCACTAGGATGATCGGGAAAGAATCTGATAATGAAAATAAAAGTTACATTATATTTAATAAATAATCACTTGTAATATTTGGCCTTAATAACGTTAGAGATATTTCTCCACAGGTATGTGTTGTCGTCAAGTATAACCACAGTTTCAGTGCCCTGTGGGAACATTAACCTGCCACAATAAAAATTATAATAAATATTCTGAAATTTTTCTTACTTTAAATTATCATATTTCGAATTGGGGTTTATCAAATCGTCCCTACTGATTATTAACCCTGTGAACAAATCTTTAGTTGGATCAATAAATTTCATGACTTTCTTGGCATATTTTTTTATTCCCATTGTACATATATGTAGTTCATAGTATGAGCTTATGTTTTTTAAAAATGTCGTTAAGTATGGTCTTAATTTTAAGTGAAACCAATACGGGGAATCGTTATGAATCTTGAAAAAGTTTACATCTGGATGATAGACTTTAGTCATACATGTCCAAGAATGGATAAGAGTATTATCTAAATCAATAACTAAAGACAATTTTCGTGTACTGAGAAGTCTTTCGTTGTGATTAGGTAAAATATTATTCATAATGTTTGGAATAAGATTCTGATGTATACCGAACATTGTAAGATATGATAAGAGTTACTGTAGTTGTCTTAAATAATCAAGATGTCGTATTTTTATTTTTGAGGAAGTATCATATTTATTATAAATTTAATATAATATAAGTAATTATTTATTGTAAATAATAATATCAAGAAGAATCCGCATACCTAAAATTAGAGCGATCAAAAGTTAGTTGAATTCAAAATTAATTAAATAATTTAAATTAAATCGGATTGGATTGAAACTTCGTAATAATGTTAACACATTTCGATTTATTTATAAAATTAAATAAACCTTGTATATATTTTTTAGATATAATACAATAAAGCATGCAAAAGTATTTTGAAAATTTAGTTTTGTAAATTCTTTATGATAAAAATTTTATTTGTCGGAGAAAGCGAATAAATGGAAATAAGTACTTTAAAAGTAAAAATATTGATGTGCTAGATTGGCCAGGAAATTCTCCTGATGTCAACCCAATCGAAAATATTTGTGGATAACTTAGGCATGCAATGCAACATGTTCCATGTTATTCCCAAAGAACAATTGTTGAAATCAGTTCAGGTATTCTTTGGATAGAAAATATTTTGAAAATCTCGTTGAATTAATGGCGATGGGAATCAAATCTGTTCTCAATATGAAACGTATATAAAATCCAAAAGATTTTAAGATGTTCTGCATTGAATCACATTCAATTAAGTGGAAATCGAATTGTAATCTAAACACTCTAAACACTCAGAAATTAAACCTTCAGTCATAGAAAGTCGAGCAACAAAAGTACACATCGGGTTGAAATTAGAAGATTCTTTTTTGGATTTAAGAATGGGATTTGCATTTGCTCGACTAACATTACAGTTTACTCCCAAAAGATGACAACGGTGATCAAGAAGTATAAAAACAAAAAGTACACTGTCTTTCTGATGTTCAAGTGCATCAAAAGAGGATGAAAACAAAATTTGGTTAAGAGAAAACAGTGTGATCAATCTTGCAATTAATTTCATTAATTCAGAAAAATCGATTTTAGATTTTTCGTTATTTAGGTCAATTTTCTATATATTGGAATTTTACTTATTGAAGTTTTAATATCAAGAATAATTTCATCAGACTTACGACGACCCGAATGAAGAGATTTCGTATTGAGCGAATTTTGAATATTAAACGCTCTTTTTGAATTTTACTAATAAAATTTGGAGAAATTACTAATTTATCTGTATTGCAATGTCTATCTATCAATTGAAAAAAGTTAATAAAAAATGATCCACAATCATAGCCATTGTCCTCTTTATTTATTTCCAATTTACAATCAATTATTTTCACGTCGATTCTGAATACTATTAATAAGTTCAAAGCCGAATTCAAAACCACTATCTGACTAGAAACATATTCAGGCATAAATGGTTTTAGGATCGAAGAAAAAGAACTTAAGTTAATTTTATGATAGACCAAGGCAAGCCAATGTTGATTTAGCATGTTCAAAGAATAAAACAGCTTTTCAGCTGAAAAAGATAATGAGCAAAGTTTTGGACAAAACTTATTGTCATTTGATAATCCGAAAACAGTCGCAGGATTAATACAGAATGTCATATGTACATTCATGTTCACATATTCAAAAAGATCTGCATCTGTAAACAAGGAATTATATTTGAAGGTCCGATAACAAAAAGTTTTCTCACTTACTTCATCACTTTTTGTGCTATCTACTCCCACCAAATCGAGAAATTCTGAAAAAGTGTAGGCAGGATTAGGCATACGATGTTAAAGAGAAGTGGGAGCACTGGGCTCAACTATCTGCCTAATTCGAGCTTTCGTGTGTAAATTGATGTCGAGACTGGAATTTTAGAATATTTCATTTTATTATCCGATTCATAATTTATTTTGTTTTCCCCCAAAACATGCTTTATTTTTATGCTATATTTCAGTCCCACAAATTTCAATAAATTCCTTATTAAGCTCTCTGGTGCATTTCTTGAATATTGGAAACCAGGTGGTGTTTGTCTTTAATAAATTAATTTCAGCAAACTAGATAACAAGTTTCAATATTTTAATTCTTATGCCGCATATCTTTGTCCCTTACTGTTGGAATTTTAAGAACTTGATGAGTAATTTCTGGTCACGCATAAAATGGAGTTTTGTCTCAGAATATTGGTATTTTTGTCAAGTGTATCCATTGTATCATTTTCTAATTCTGATTTAAATTTTTTAGAGGGGAAATACTTTTAATATTTTAATATTTCCTTTAAAAGTTGAATTTTTTCTGTACACATTAATAAAAAAATATTTATTTTCTAATTTTTACTTAAATTCCTTCCTTGAATTTGATATTTTAAGTTTTATTAAACGCTTTTGTTTATTAATATCAGAACAATTGAGTTCGATTGTCTTAAAAAAGTCATTCAAACTTTTCTTTAATAATGGAGAATAAATCATCTGTGAAAACCATTAATAATTCTATATTTTTCTTAGTTTTGTTTAGCCAAATGTTAACTCCAAATAAATTGTCTTTATAGAAAATTTTTTTAATGTTATTTATTACCAACAGATTTTTTTCCTGAATTTGATTTTATAATAAAAATCACATTTTGCTGCATTTTTCTGAAGTTTAGATAGATCTTTTTTGTCACTGGATTTATTTAAGAGTAGGCTTCTCCCTTCATGGAAATTGCTTACGAGAGAAGATATTATTAGAAAATTTTAATTTGAAATTTATTATAAATTAATTTATCAATAAATCAGAAGTATTTTTATTTAAATTCAAATATTTTAATCTTGTGAATATAATCAATTATACATGTTTCGAACTAATACCAATTCATCATCAGCCATTCATATTTAAAACTATACACTTAAATTACCTAAACGATGGTCTAATTTTTACTTCAAATATTTTGCAAAATTCTGATTTTTCGAAATTATTATTTTCTTATTTTAAAAAAAGGTTTTTTTAAAATAATATTTTTAATTAATCCGAGAATACATTGACTTTTACTTTCTCCTGTTTGAATGTTGATCTCTGGTTGCCGCGCTTTTATTAATAACAATTCGCATATCTTCCGTTCATTATTATTATCCAAATTATGCATAATTACTCGAAATTCTTCAGCGATAAATTTACCTATTCGCAAAACAAAATTCAAGGAATGATCTAAATTTTACTCGTTCTGCTTAAATACGAATGTTCACTAATACGTGTTCAGAAGTGACAATGTGCCTACTCTATGTATAGACTATTGCGCCCATGACATTTATATTCGTATACGATACTAGCGTTCAATATGGCAGGTGTTGGCGTTTCAAAAACTTTTAGTTTTTGCTGTCATTAACATTACTTTTAAATCTTCAACCTCAACAGTTTTTTCTATTATGTTCTTGAATGTTTTAAATTTTTTTGAAAATTGTATTTTAAGTACATTCTTGAACTCACCTTTCTATTTCCCCTTTTCTTTACATGATTTTCTTTCTCAATTAATCTACTAATTGTTCCATTGGTGATTTTTTATCTTTCTAATAATATCCAGTTCCTTATTTACCTCTGAATCAATTCACTTATATATTTTTCTTTGCAGAAACTATTGTTTGACGTTTTCTAAATATATCTTTAATTTATTATTCGAGTTCTCCATTTTAAAAATAATATCTAGATATAGCAGTTTTTCATTTCTTTCTTTTTCCATCTTGGAATTAATGTTTCCATGTAGATTTTTCATATATTTTAAAAGTGGATCGGTAACATACAATCGAATAGGTTACTAAAATATCACCATGTGTTAAAATGCTGTAATTTTTTTTATCATCAATTACAACATTTTATTAATGGATGTTCTTTTAAAAAATATTAATTTTTAAGATATAAATTTCATTGTAAAAAATTTACAGTTCTATTCTAAGTATATTTAACAATAAAACACTTACATAATTATTATTTCTTACACATGTTCAATATTTAGGGTATCAAATTTAAACCTGACTCCAAAATCTTAGGTGGTGAAAATCAAAACAATCAGTAAAGCAACACTTGTATTTATAACACACCAAAATAAAACATACTGAAAATTCAACAGATAATGCAAGACTGGGATCACAATAAATGTCTGAAATGTTCCACATCCTTACTATCTGATAACCATAAACCATACCAAAATAACTGAAGGTAATGTCCAAGTAATCGTTTAATATTAAATCAATACTAATAATGAAATATTATCAAGATTACAATAAAATATTAGTTGTAAAATTACAATTTACTTAAGATAAAAGAAAAAATCTTACGATTTAGTTGACACTAAATCTCCCGAGTTATCGTCTGAGCCCTAACGGTTGCTCACCGATAACCCTTTGGTGGGGAAATTTAAGCACAGTCCAATAATAAAAGTTTGAGTATACTTGAAAATACTTCTGCTCGAATGAATAACTTCTGCTTGAACGAATGTTTCGAATAACTCTTCTGCTCGAATGAATACGTCGAATAACTCCTATTCACGTTCTCTGAGGAGCGAAAATCTACTCAAATCCCTTATATACTATTTGGGACTAATCTTTATCTGGGAAATATTCTTCAGATACTCTCAAAAATATACTTGAAATTCTAAAATTTTATCAAAATTCCGAAACTCCCTAAGAATTCCCTAAAAAAAATGTTTCATTATGACCCTTATTCTTTATTAAAACACCTCTTTCAGGCTTTTTAAAATACAAATTGTTTTTCAAGGATTATTTTATTTTTTAAAAGTATTTTCACAAAATAATTCCTCGGGAATTTTTCAATTACTTTTTGAGTATTAATTAATTTTAATTATTAATATTATTAGTAGTAGTATTTATACCTTATTTATAGTTTTTATTACTTATTTTATTCCCCGGGGGTGTCTTGGGTAAACCAAACGCACACTACTTTATTTTAAAGAATCGAGACATTCTATTTGTAACCCTAAAATTTTTTAATATCTTTACTTTACTAGTCTAATTTTATATATTTAAGCCAAATAGAAAATTTGTTTTGTAATTTTTTACACTGGACTAAACATAAAGCAATGTTCATATTTGGTCAAAGACAGCCAATAAAAAATAATAACCTTATCAAACGAAAAAAATATTAAAACATATTATTAGCAAAAAATATAACTAAATGTGTGACATTTATAGTTCTTTCTAATTCTAATAATAAAAATCAAATGTACATCACATACATAAAAATCAATAAGATTCTTTCGTCTTCATAAGATCTTTAAACAAACTGGAATAGATCAAATTTAAAGAATGTATACTTATTATATAAACAAATAAATTTCCAAACGAATCGAAATTCAAAACACATTACAAACCTCAAAGAATAGAATCAATCATTACTCATTCCTATCGTGGAAACTCTCAAAGTAAGCATGGCCCAGTGCTAAGTCTGAATTTAGGCGATCGGAAGGACAACATACCAATAATTTCTGCAAACAATGGTAACGTAAAATTTTCATATAGTCAACAGTTAAATAGTAAGGATAATTATCAATAAAAAGTCCAGTTGACAAGAATTATTGATTAGACAAGTTGAGATTTTTAAAGAAGCGAAATTCCTCTTTAAAATGTTTTTTAAAAAATTATATAAAAAAATTTAAATGGTTTAAAAATAAATTAAAAATAGATTTCAATTTTAAATATTCTTATAATTTAAATTATAATTATAATTATAATTTTTTTATTATAATTTTTATTTTAAAAATCAGCATAAGAATTTTATTTAATTAAATTTAGATTAATAACCATATGAAAATACTTTTGAAAAATAACATATTACTTATAAAAGCAATATTTTCTAATTAGTTTTTTTTATTAAAATAAAAATATTTGGTTTAAAAAAAATCGATTGAAGTATAATTTTTATAAATCAAACCTGTAGCAAATCTCTTCCTTTCGTGTTAAGTTTAGGAACTCCTTGAGACCAATTAGGATTGCTTGGATAATAACTAAATTGCTGAAAAAAGTATTTATTCAATTATTATCAATAACAATTAATATAATTCATGTTGATTGATAAAAAAATCGATAAATATTTTAAAAACATTTGATAGAATTCGTATACTAGCAACTGTTAAATTTGATCAATATCCTGTTTTTTCTTGAATTGGACAAAAATAAGTTCTGAAAACTATATCTTCCTTTTGAGTCGACAATTCATTATACCTTTCAATTTGATAGTTCTCTGTTTTATAAATAACTATTTAGTACGAAATGTCTTAAAAAATAAATAAAATCATTTTTTGTGAATATATCTATATAGGGTTTTTCGATTTATTAAATAATTTTATCAATTATCAATTAATTAAGAATACACTATCGATAAGACGATGAATTATGGTATTATCCAAGATAATATGATGGAATTATTAACACCAATTGTAGTACATGCTGATTTTCCTCAATCAAAACAGTTTTTAAAATTATTTAATTGATGAAAAAATTATTTTATTGGTTAACAAAATTATTTAATAGACTGATTAACCTTATATTTGATTGACTTTTTCAAAATACTGTTAAATATTAATTTTAAAATATGAATCAATAGTAGGAATATTCTAACATTTAATGAAATCAATCATAATTCAGAGATTTTTAAATTTTAAAATATTGAGATTTTAACATTAACATTCACAAATTATTTGTGTCATTTCCGATTCATAAATGTTCAAAAATTATAACAAAACATTATGTACAGAATTTCTCATTTCTGTACCGGGTTTCAAATCGATTTTTTCCCGAATACGATAGATGTTCAAAATTAAAATCTACGCCTGTCGCTCGAAACTTACAGAGTATTTAATTAAGCTTTTTCGTCAATCGATTTGCATGGCAGTTTAGGTTATAATCTTTTTCAATCATGTCAACTTTCGACTGAAATTCTAATGTTACTACTGCTAAAATTCTTATTTTTCTCAGCAATTTGAGATAAAATCTATTATTTTTATTTATTATTTCAAATCAGTTTTATTATTATCCATTCATTGACTATATGAGTTGTGAATGATGCTTTATGAATTTGTCAATGTTGTTTTGTTCAGTTACTATCACTTTAAGAAACGGGCTTGAATTCTAAGCAAGCTATTACTATTGACATTTATATTAACAAGCCAGTTTTATAAAAACTTCAAAATTTTATTTTCGTAAATTAAACTTGGTCAAATTATTGATTTTCAAAAGAACGAAGTCATATTTTTTCAGATTAAATCAATAACTTGAACCATCGCTGTTGCAGTTCAGAAATGTCATCCCAGAAATCTTGATATAAAAATTATTATATTACTTTGTATTCTGGAAGCTGGGTAACTTCTGGCCACGTTTCTTCAGTGGGAGTGCCTAGAAACCTAAATGATCACATTGGAGACTGACACGTGATCAATTGTCAAATATACTTGAAAATTCTTTTCAGCTGATCGTCGACATCGTTACCAGGAAATAATGGTCGACCACCGTTAGACATTTCGGCAAAAATACATCCAGCCGACCACATATCGATTGTAGTACTGTATAGTTTTGCACCGAATAAAACATCTGGTGGTCTGTACCATAGAGTAACAACCTGAAATAGAAAAAAATTAATAATCAAAATAATAATTCGCCGATCAAAATATTGGTATGTTGATCACAAACTCAGAGTCGCTGAAGAGCAAAGAAATCGCTTGTTATGAGGTTCTTCCTGAAAACGACACCATTTATTCGGAGTAATAGTATTCAGAATTGAGAAATTTAAATCAATCAATCGGACAGATAACGGGTTAACTACTAACCAGTGTGGCCATTAAGCTCCATCAACAAAATAAAAAAAAACCGAAAGAATCACAAAACTGACACCAAATTCTAAAACTGGACCTGGAAGAGATTTTGGTGAATGTATTACGAAGAAAATAATATGAATTAAAAAAAAAGCGTGACTGATAAAAATCTTTCCTATTTGAAAAACTTAGAGCTTTAATAAGATCTAAGTTTTTCCATGATTATCAAACAATTTTAGTAAGGTCTTCTAACAGAGAAGTTCAAATTTTCTTTCTTTATTTTTAATTTTGTTGAGTATTGTTTCCTATATTTTGTCGTTACTACTTAAGGACTATATTGAAAAATGAAAATAAAAAAGAATTTGATAAAATTCGAAATAATCAAAATAAATCGATATGTCATACCTCGGCAGAATATTGTCTCACGGGAATTCCAAAAGCTCTTGCCAGTCCAAAATCTGCCAGTTTCAATTCACCATTATCGTTAATTAATAAATTTTGGGGTTTCAGATCTCGATGCAACACATTGTGAGAGTGACAGTAGTGAAGTCCCCGTAACAACTGATACATAAAGGACTGGAGAAAAAACGTTTTGAGAACACGTTGACATATATGAAATATTTAATTCATCAAGACATGATAAAAAAGATAGAGGTTATTATAATTGATATTTTATGTACTAAGTCAATTTCTACTAAGCATATAAATATTATCAATACTGTAAATTCTTTAAACCACATAGATCAATTTGTCAAAATCACAGAATACCGATTTAAAAGATTTAATTTTTGACAAAGTTCTAAGGAAATTCTATTTATCAAATGCTAAAACATTAAAAATTAATTTTCGAAACTTCAGATATTATTCATGAAAATCAATTGAAATATGTCAATATCAATATATAAAAAATAATCAATTTTAATCAATTAATCTGTCACTATTTCGAAGAGAATCAAAAAATTTGAGAGACAAAATAATTATTCCTGAAAAATGTGATTCAGTGGCACAGATATTTCATATTGTTTTCAATTCTTTTCTAGTCGTCGGAGCCAGATAGATATAGAGTATGATACTTACTCCAGTATCAAACTTCAATCTTGTGCTCCAGGAACACTGTCTTTAATTATTAAGCCTTTTTCCGTTTAAAAGAACCATATTGGTTCTTTAATCATTGTAATCACCAATTGATTCATCTGTATTTTATTTAATATTAACGGAACTTTCTAACTTTACTAGTTCATTAGAAATTTTAATAACTACACTTTTCTATTAACTGTCGGATCCAATGAGTCTTACTTTCACAAGTCTGTTCTTCCCAAACAATTACAAAATGTAGATAAGTGAATCTAAAGTGGAGTTATCTTTGAGAAAAAATATTAGCCTTGGAAATATATTTACTATTTAAATTTCATGAATTTTAATCATAAGACTTGAAGCTTATCAGAAATTTTTTGGACAAAAATCTTCAGAAAAGTGAGGTCAACAATAGACCATTTATTTTTTTATCTAAAACAAAAATATTTTCTTGCAAGTTTTACAAGTAAAATATGAAAAAATAATGAAAATGAAAAAATTAAATAAGGGGGGAAATATTCCAAAAATAAGTGAATTATTAATTTAAAAAGTTCTAGGAAATTGATTACAAAGTACCTTAACAGTAGTTTGATCAATTTCTCCATTGCAACTGTCGAAATATTTTTTCAAATCTTGATCACAATATTCAAAAACCATTGTTAATCTACGATCACTAAGCAGAACATCAATCAATCTATTATATTTCATCAGTATCTTAGACAAGACTAAAAATACTTTACTTCACGATATTAGGATGTTTAAGTTCTTTTAGTAAACAAATTTCCCTGAGAGCTGAACTAGGAATACCTTCATCATCTTCATCCAACCTAACTCTTTTTAAAGCAACAATTTCAAAATTTTCTCGATTTTTAGCCTTGAAAACTGTCCCATAAGTGCCTAAAAATATTAGAAATATAAAACGCTAAATTCAGTTTCAAAGTATAACCTTCTCCAATCTTTTCTAGCTTTTCAAATTTTTGAAAAACATTTGTAGTCATATTAATAATTACAAAATAAAATGATTTTGTTTATATATTCAAAAGACAATTTAAAATTTCACAAAGTACATATTTAAACATCTTTTATCAAAAAACTAATAATATTAAATCCAAATACATAGAATTGAATATTAATTTTTTATCATAAAAAATATTGATAGAAACATTAAAAATTTAAGATTTTGCATTTTTTGATATTATAAGATTTTTATAGAAACTTTTGTTGATTTTGGGGTTTAAAATGACGAGTATTTTATATTTACCATTTTTCAACGCTTTAATAAAATTTTTTATTTGCCTAATGAACAATGTCAATTAGACACGAAATTAAATAGTAACTTATATATTTTTTACTTTGACATATTAATCGAAAATAATAACAAATATAAAGTTTTCTTTTATGAAATTAGTTTATATGTATTAAAGTATAAATTAATTAAAGCAAAATTTAAAAAAAATACTTTTAAAATAATTTAATAAAAATAAATTTAATCTAAATTAATTTATTAGTTTTGCTTAAGGTTTGTAAATATTAATTTTCTGGAAGAAATATAATTCATATCAATTTATGTACTAATTATGTATTTTTATTAAATATTTAATAACTGATAAACCAGTAATTAAGTATTACATGAGAAAATTACAAGTAACGTTTTGACTGATATACTAATATTTACTGATTTTTAGATACAAAATCTATATTAATTCCAGACAAACACAGCCTAAAACAGCGATAGAAAATTTAAAAACAATATTATAACCATGTTCATTGGAATGGAAATAAAATTCCTTTCATTTTGTAAAAATAAATTATAGTTTTGAAGGCCCTTATTTTAGGGTTTAAGTTTTTTTCATTTTTTATAAGATTATAAGTCATAAATATATTATACATTATTATTATAAATTATACATTATAAATGTATTATAAAATGTTAAATTAGAAAATCGCAAAGTTTAAAATAAAAATGACAAAATAAATAAACATGAATTTATAGTTAAAAAAATTTGTTGGATATTTAGTTGATGGCAGTAGATAACTAAAAATCAGAGGCAACTAGGAACATTAAAAAAATGATTCAAAGGTTAAATGTAAGCTCTCACACTCGCCCCACGTTAAATGAAAACCGTCTGATGATCAGTATTATCACGCGGATTTCACTAACATTCTGACTCAAAGCGAAAGTTGTCCTAGACTTGTTAATCGAAGGCGACTATTAGCAGTAGAGAAGATTTCATAATCTTAAATCCTGTAGCTAGTTTTAGAACCATTGGGTTCGGGGCATTGGTGAGGTCATCGAGGCCTGACTCTGCACAAATAGGGGTTGAAGGTTTTAGAATCAAAAATCTAAGATTTAAAAGAGCCTATGGAAAATAAAAGATTCTCAGAACAGAAGCCAAGCTGATATGAAGTTGAGTAAATTAGACAGGTTTTATTTTGAAATTAATGCAAATCTCTTCTTAAAGAGTTTTAGGCAAATGAGAGAAATATCTGACTGAAGATTATAAATCAAAAATTGGCAGCGGGGTTGTAGCTTTATAATTATATACAGGATTTAAACTTGAAATTCAATTTTTTAATTTTCAATCTCAAACCTTTAAAAAATTAATGCAGATAAAATCAAATAGGTAAAAATGTTTATTACAAATATTTTTTCAAAAAATATTAGAAATATTTATTAAATGCTACGCATTTCTTTTAACATGTTTCTAAAGAAACTATTACAAGCATTTTGAGTCCGTTTTCAATCAAAATGTACAAATCCATGTCATTCTTTGGTTCACTGTTTTTAATGTGATCTTTCCACTTATGAACATGTTTTCTTTGAAGTTAAATTGTTGACAGAAATAAATAATAATAAATTGTTTAATCTCGGCATCAGTTTTGCAGAAACTTTGGCAATTTTTCTATGCGACCATCATTTTTATAAGTTTTCTAACTGCTATTAACTGCTGACCTGCATAAGACAAATGTGAAAGTTAATTGATTTATTAAGCTACCGTCATTATAATTGGCTATGATAAGTCTTCTTATGTCATCACAAACTTTGTTTCTCATATTTACGATATTAGGATCTATTTTTCAAAATTAATTTGAAAAAAAATAGGTATTGTATTTTAATATTAAATAATTATTTATTGGGTAGTCTAAAGTTTCCGCCGATTTTGTTAATAACCGGTGAAAATGTTCTTTATGTAGTTTGATTGGAATTTATTTTGTTTTAATATATCATTTTATAATTTATTATAATCCTATCATTCAAATAATTTTCAAAAGTAGGCATTTTGATTAATTAAAAAAATTATATTCATCTTTAAAAATGGATATAAATAAAGAAGAAATATAATAATAATACACAATGAAATTTTATTTCTTGAAAGGTAAAAATGCTACACAGGTAACTAAAAAGGCTAATGCTGCTTATGGAGCGGATACTGTTTCAGATAGAACAGTGCGTGAATGTCGTAAACTTTCGTTCCGGAAATTTTGATGTCAAAGACGCACCTCGTTCTGGCCAACCAATCTATGAAAAAGTCAATAAAATAATTAGGAAGGTTTAAGAAATATAGGCAGCCACAAAATAGCCCAGGAATTGGGGATTCATCATCAAGCAGTTTTAAATCATTTAGAGAAATGTGGATATACAACGAAACTGGATGTATGGATACCGCATAATTTGAGTGAAAAGAATTTGAAAGACCGAATTTCAATATGCCAGACATTTTTGAATAAAAACATGATCGATTCATTTTTGAAACGTCTTATTACTTGTGACGAAAAATGGATCAAGTACGATAATAACATACGAAAATCTTGGACAAAATGTGATATGACCTCAAAAACTGTGGCGAAACCAAAAATGACTTCAAGTAAGTTAATGATCTGTGTCTGGTGGGTTTACAAGGGAATAGTTCATTATGAATTACTCCAACCAGGACAAAAAATAAACTTAGTTATTTACTGTGAACAGTTGACAAGAGTACATCAGGAAATCAATAGGAAAGGCGCTGTGTTTCACCATGACAACGCCAGATCACATGTATCTATGGCGCAGCAAAAATTGAAGGATTCTGATTAGGAAATTTTGTTGCATATATTCCTGATATAGCACCGTCAGACTATTATCTTTTTCACTCATTGCAGAACTCCCCTAATCGTGTAAAATTAAATTGAAAAGAGGATTGCGAAAAAAATTATCTCACTTTTTTGCCATAAAATCAAAAAAAGATTTATAGTGACGGAATTTTGACTTTACCAAAAAATGGTAAGACATTTTCGATCAAAATGGTAATTATGTAATTTAGTAAAATTTTCAATTAGAATTAATTTTTCTAACTTTTTCATTTTACCAAAATCGGCGGAAACTTTTTAGACTACCCAATACCTTAAATTCAACGTAAATTCATCGTATATATTAAATTCATATCGAACTAGTATTTCATAAACTAAAGAACTCAATACGAGAAATTTTAAAAAGAAAATTTTAAAAGATTTTATACCCTGGGGACTTCAAACAAAAAGGCTGAAAATTGTCTTGATAGGTTTCGTCAGATATACTATAAATGTAGTCTCATGTTTGCCTTATGTACATATATAAAGCATTTCAATGTTAATAAACAACTTTTTACTAATTCTTCTTTAAAGTTAAAAAATATCTAAAATTGAACTTAAAATGGTAAAACTAAAAACAACGGAATAATTTTTATCAAAAATTCAAATAAAAATGAAAACCAATTTATGATTTGAACCCTTATCTAACTTTCAATTACTTAATAGCTATTATAGCTATTTTTATTAAGCTATTTTAAAGTCATTATCTTTCATAAATCCTCACTTTCAAAATAGTCTTCAATCAAGAATTTTTATAAAACATATATTGAAACAATAATTCTTTTTAGTAAAAATAATACTGAAAAAATATAAAAAATTGATTGTCAAATTTTATGTAATTTACAATAACCTAGACTGCAAAAATGTTTTTTATTTTCGAATATATTTAACAATATGATATATATTTGTTAGGTAATTATTGAAATACTGAAAATGTCTTCGGAAATTTTGAGAACAAAAATATTTTAAATTTTTAAAGTTTATTTAAAAAGTTTTTAAACTTAAATATAAAAAAAGAAATTTAAAAAGTTTATTTATTCGATTTATTACAATAGGTTGTTCAAAAAAGTATGAGAAGAAGTTAGACATTATTAGAATTTGAAAATTCATTATTAAAACAAAAGTAATAATAATAATAATAA
>JBBMKC010177648.1:0-15280 GCA_037834085.1 Bipalium vagum | reverse complement strand
TAGAATAAAATCAAAAAAATTGAATTTTTTAATTTTTCAATTAAACTTTATTATGAAATTATTTAATTTGAAAGTCTATTTTTTATAAAATTTTGACAAATCACTGATAATACACATTGTTTCGTATTTAATTTATTTGATTTTTTTTTATTATTTTAACATTTTACTTCAAATAAGAATGAATTATTACTCAAATGAGTATATTACTATTAATCGGTTATAATATATGTTACATCAAATAAATTATTAAAAGATTACACAATAAAAACACATCCAGTCAACAAGATTTAATAGTTCAAACAGATTTCAACCTTTTTCCACAATCCAAGATTCCGTGTTGTATTTGTTCTTATTGGTGAATTTGTTATCTCTAGCCGATCCTGGCAACAGTCGAAAAAACTGCGAGAATGTTTATGTAATTGTTGATTTCAACTGGACTAATATTAGTTATGGATTTTGTAATAAAGGTTATCAAATCAATCCGATTGTTAGGAATGTCTGAAGGTACAACAACCTTTAGTTTATTGGATACTTCCTCTATCGGATTGAGAAAAGGTGAATACGGAGGTATTAATGACTTGCTCATGTCCAGTTTTATTTAACCATCTTTTCACACCCATATTCTTGTGGAAAAAGACATTATCCATTATTATAATTATATTATTATATTTTTGAAAGACTTCAATATTAGTAAAATCACTGTATTATATTATTTAGTTATAGTTAATATAATATATATAATATTTACAGGGTTCTTTTAAATTTCAGGTGGAAAGTATGACCAAAATGAAAGAATTCATTTGGAAAGGAATACTGGACAATATTCTGTTCACAACTCTTCCTATTGTTATTGGATAGAGAAAAAGAATGAATTTCCGATCAATGGAATATTGATCTGAGCCTAACTGAGATTATTGAATTATATATTATTGAATTAACAATCATAATTATATTAGCTCTGATTGAAATTTTAAAGTTTGGAGGATTTTTCAGTCTCATCTTTTCAATAATAAAAAAAGTCTCTTCTATCTCTTATTTTATTTATTATATTTTTACAAAGATTTATTAAATTAACATTTTGGATTTTAATATTTATATTTGTTATTTATTTGGATTAACTCAAAAGATGATGGTGTTTTTATTATAATATCTTATGGAAATTTATAAAGTAAATGATTGTTGTATATATCGCTTTCAATATTTAAATAACTAATTAAGTATTTTGCAAATTTTAATATATATAAATAAATAATTTATAAATAACGAAAAATTAATATGTATTCACTTAAAGCAATCTAATTTTATAATTAATTTATTTATTAATTAAATAAATTAAAAATTGGAATATATATTTTGGAGCTGACTGCATAACAATATAATATAAAAATATTATATTGTTTAATAATAATAATAATTATAATTTTATATGTAACTGTAACCTTAAAAATCGTTGTTAATATTAATAAAAAATTATTTTCAACATAATTATTTGCATTATATTTTGTATTTCTTTGCTGATTTTGCTGACAAAGTAGTTTTCATTTGACAGAAGGATATCTTATATTGACATTTGTTTTCATAAGTGTGGCTTTCTAAATTATGAATTATCCTAATATTATTATTTTAAAAATTTGTAAATAAAATCAACCCTCAAGCAACATTAACAAGAAATTTAACCCAAACCTAAAATAAATTATCTTAAAATTTTAAACGTATCAATGAAGACAAAAATAAGAAGGGGTTATGAAATCTACAAATTTATTACTACTTTACAATGAATTAAAGACAAACAATAACTGAGATCTGGTTACATTTCAATGGATACATTGATAGACTCTGTTCTAATCTCAAAAAAAGTTTTCATCATTTTGGTGGATGACGGGTCGACCTCAAAAACGAAGATCTCATTATTTCTTCGATTTTGTAAAACTATTTTTATTCCTATCCTCATTTGTCGGTGTTAATTCATCAAAAACATTAACTTAGCATTACTCAATGGGTGGCAGGAATTAACGAATTTATCAAGTTGACTCCATTATGGCATTTCGAGACAATGCAATATGGAAAAGTGGGTGGTTTCGAAAAAGGATTGTCTAAACAGTACTTTATATACAAGATGTTCGGGACCAATCAGAAATATTTCAGTGTTGTATTACACATAACATAATAAAAAAATTCACCTAATCTTCATTTGTTTCACTAAGGCATTTTTTCATCAATAATTATGAGGAAAAAATTATAATTTTAAATATAATTTTAGAATACTGTAGAAAAGTAACAGTGGAGAAAAGACCCAAACAAATTATTGATTGCTAAAAGGTTTAAGTAGGATGATAACAAATATAAACTAAAAAAATAATCCACAGGAAACGGTTGTGTAATTATGAATGGACATGGTAGCAGTTGACAGAAAGTATATATTCCAATAAGACTACGTCAACATGTAAAGCAAATAGCACTTATCTGTGGATTTATGAAAGGCTAACTTACATTGGTCATTCGATTTTTGACCTCCTTTCAGTTCTTATTGTAATCTTTCAATTTTGAAAGGTCAAAACAGAAGATAAAAGCAGCAAACTATGGAAGGAATTGAATATTTCTGGCTTTGTGTGATCAAAAAGGCGTGGTGTACCATGAACCTCTCAAATCAGGTGAAACTGTTATATCTGAGCTCTTCCAAAGCCTATTACTCTAGTGAGAATAATTTTTAATTGGTGAACATCCAAAATAGATCAAAAGACAGAGTAAAAATAATTTTGACTCAGGACAACGCACCATCAAACACTTAAAAGTAGGTTGAAAGTTATGTGCTGAGAAGTAATCATCTACCTGCCGTATTTACAAGGTTTTGTTCGGGTTGCTAAACTCTCGTCCAAACGAAGATGGCAAAAATGTGTCTCTGAATATTTTGCATACAAGCCAAAGAAGTTCTTCAAAAAAATTTTTATTCATAAATTTACTGACAGATGGGAAAATGTGTGGGCATTTCTTTAAATAATTTATTTGTTATGAATTTTCTGAAAGTATAGTGCGTTTGTTATTAAAATTCGCATTATTTATCTGTACCTCTAGTATATATATTAGATTAATTCACGAAAAATGGGAGATAATTTTCATTGTATTAAATAAAATTATAAATCCTCAACATATACAATTTGAAATGACGTCATATAGAGGCTCCGTTCATATCAATGACACTTTGCCAACGATCAGAGAATCGCTGAACACCTCGATATAGACCATCTTCTGTGCCTTCCGCTGTCATTAACTATTAATTATTAATTGAAATTTATTTTTACGTTTTAATTATACAAAGCCTGTCGGAATCATCATGTTTTTAATAAATAGATTTTATAAAATTATATTTTATTAATTTTTTATTATAATTCTGAATATTATGGATTGATATATACTGAACACTTCGTGATCAATTTTTTATTATTTTCTATTGATGTCTGAATTATACAATTTATTGTTTCCATTTTTTGATTTATGTAATTATGTTAATTTAACTATAAATCAATGACAAAATATTTGAGCTTAGCTTCAATAAATTAAAATATAAGAAAATCAATAAATACCAATATTTTTAAAGTTAATAATAAAAATAAGGTTGACTAACTATATAAAATTTTTTACTGGTTCCTAGTTTTGAAAATAAAAAAATTTAAATATAAATATGATAATAATAAAAATATTTTAAAAATAATATTTGTGACAATAATGAATAAAATAATAACTTACATTTACTTTTAATAATAAATTGTGCCAATATTTTCTCATTCTCAAATTATTCTTTCTTGAAACAATGCGGAACTCTTATAGATGAATTAAAAATAAATTTAAAGCCATTTTTTTTAATTTTATTAAAACAATTATTATTTAATTAATATATTATTTCCTAAACATTTTTTTCTTCCATTTTTTATTATTTAGTCACCATATCTACAACTTAATTAAATTTTCTTGATATCTTTTCTGATTAATTCATCATTTTCCTGAGGAAAATGTTTCTGAGTGGATGAAAAGGTGAAGCGTAAATATATCCAATAAAAATATGATTGACAAATTTAATGATCAATAAAATCTAGTAAATTATGTTAATTAATTGTAATTTATATCTATTTTATTTCTTTATTTATAATAAATAAAAATTTTATAGTTGGAATAATGTTATTGTCAGATGCCATGATTCTAGTCTTTAGTTAAAAAACATAATTTCAAGTAAAAATTACATGTTTATTTAAATTATTAATTTAAAAAAAATAATTACAATTAATTTATGAACAATGAATAAAGAGTTTTCACTTTGAAAATTGGTATATAAAAACATAAAATTCGGATAAAAAATAACATAACATTTAAAATATGTATAAATAAAATTTTTACAAAAAAACAATAAAAATTGTAACTAATAATAATTCTTTTTCACATTTGATGGATTTTACAATGAATTTTCATAGTTTAAAGGATATCAAAGAATTAAATAAAATATAATAAAGACAAAAAAATCTATAATTTATTTAGTATTGTTTACTATTACGATTTATAAGACAAGATATTTTAGAATAAATTTATTAATTGATAAAACAAATAATATTTAAACAAAATTTCTCAGACCTCTTCTATTTTCATTCTTATTGGGTGGAACGGAGTCTTGTTGAAAGACCCATTCTTCGTTTTTAAAATGCTGTTTGGACCAAGCAAGTAATACAGATACCAATATGTCCTGTCGATATACTTCTTGGTTGATTTTCACTCCCTTATCCACGAAAATTAAAGGAGTTTTGCCACTTGCACAGATACCACCCCAGACCATGACAGATTCTGGATTTTGGCGGTGTTCTATAGTTTTAGAGTTCGCAGTAGCCTTTGGTGACCATATCCTATCGTTTTGGTGATTATGGGATTGTTCTATGGTAAATAACTTCTCATCTGAGAAAAGAATTCGCTCTCAGCGCTGACTTGCGACCCGTAGTTTCAGTACTCGACATCTTTGGAGTCTTACTCGTCTGTTTTCATCCGTTAAGAGCTGAACTTTTAGGAACTTGTAAGGCCTGAGCTGTATCTCGTTTTTGCTATCATTCGAACAAATTCACGTTTGAGCCCAGTCTCACGGGCGAATTTTTTCATGTAGAGTCTGGGATTTTGCTTGATCCTCTTACTAATGATTTGGCAATTGGAAGAGATATCGATAGTCCGTTTCCTTCCACTTCCTGAGAGCCGACCTGTTAAGGGTCTTAGAACTGTTACTGAGTTATGATTTTAAGTACCTTAACAAGATTACGACTCTCAGAAGGATTTACGGATGAACGTAAGGAGCACAATAAAAATAAAAAGCAAATCGATCACTAAAAGAACACGTTTCAATAACAAAATCTTTATTATAAATTCTCGTTTACAACTTCGAATTACAATGACTTTTAGATTTGTGAAAAGTACAGAAATCTTTAATCACAGGCTTAGCCTAATGAGTTAAAGTCCTCAGAACGTTTACCAGCTAACTGCTGTGTAGACGTAAACAATAAAAAAGAAGAATAAGAAATAACAAACAAAATTTACTTGATCAATGACAAGCGTCAAGTATTTATTTATAAGAAATATTTTAATTAATAAGTTAAGTCAATCTTTAACGATTGCGCAACAATTACCAAATTTAATTTAAATTATTTTATTTTGAGATAAACAATTTGGTAATTACCAAACACCAAAAATCCCACCGAACACTTAGAAAAACGTTTTGGAGATAACGGCCTTGCTTTGGCGGACGTATTTGAGTTTCTCAGAACTGATCCATTTTCCTTGCCTTTTAACATAGCAGTAAGATACCCAGTTTTCGAATCCAGTAACTATCCGATTCAATAATGGCTGTAACATCAAAGAAGAATGATACACACATTAATTTTTCGCATTAGACCATTTTTCTGACAAATTGTGTGGTATCCATTGACTGAGTCTAGAAACTTTATCAATACTTTAGTCCAACCAAGAGGATGGTCCTTTGGTATTTTCATTTCAAATATTCTACAACCACAGAAAAATAATTTTAAATCTTACATCATATATAAGACAAGATCGATAAAAATATATTTTATGAAATGGTTATAGGAAATAGATTTTAAATTGCACTTTAAAGGTTTAAACCTTTATTGGCGTTTATTTGAAGTGAATTTCATAAATTAATAAAGTCTCATGGCTTGTTTCCACCCTTGGAAAAATGAAGTCCCTTAAGCATTATTTCAGGGTTTAAAATAATGCTCATGTTTAAAACAATTTATTAAAATATTTGTTTATTTCATCTCATCCTTGTTTTCCATTGATATCGTATATCACATTGTTAATATCACCATTTAATTATCAAATAATGTGGAAAACTTTATTTTATGTGATTTCAGTCAGCAAAATGTGCATAAAAATATTATCAATTTTCACTATTGAAACGAAAATAATAATTTTATTATTATTATAATCAAATGAGAAATATTTATTATGGAAATTAATAGACAATGAAGATGTTCTATTTTTATGTTATTTATTTGTTGTGATCAAGTGCATCTTAGAATAATTCTGAAAATTTATAATTAGACCTTATTTTTGTCTTTTTGTCATATGACACTATTTGTTTAGCTTTATGAGAACAATTATTTTTCTTGTTATGTAAAGACTGTTAATATTATTTTATGATCTTGAATGAAGGGGAACATTGCACTGATTGTCTACAAAAACTGTTTACAAGTCCCCTAAAGAAGGTAAAGATCATGGACAAAAAACAGCTGGAAACATTTGATCGGAAGAATATATAAAATTTTATTTTAGTGATTTAAACATAAACTGGAATATATGAGGTTGTGAAGTGATTGTGTTTTAATCTGTGAAAATTATTGATGGAATTATACTGAAATTGTTAAGAATACCTTCCTTGTTCTCATTTTACGTTGATCTTTTCCAATTTATTCTTCTTCTTGTTTTCTTTTGTGGATTGTATAATTTGATTTTTTCATACAGTTGGTTTGGCAAAAATTGGTTAACTTTCGCTAGGAAATTTAATGATCAATTACCTTATTTTCATTTTATTATTTATTATTAAGTTTATGAAAAATAACCAACTGCTAAAAAATCAAATTAGAGGATATATTAAAGGTCATCATTTTGCCAATAGAAACACTTGTCATTTATTATCAACTTGTAAAAAGATATTTACACCTGGGATGTTAGGAAATTGCTATGATATATTTGAATGATCAGTAATCTCTGATTGGTCTATTGAAAGTTAATATTGAGAGTTACAAACATTGTTAAAGATGACCCCAATATTTATCTATTGGTTGTAAAATAAGAAAATTATTTCAAAACTATGTAAATCAAAGTTCACTGTTTTTAATCTATCTATCATCATAAAAAAATGTTTTATGGTCTGATTTCTGTTCAAAACACTTAGATAGGAAATTTGTGAAAAAATCTTTTTTGGCATAAAATAAACTTTATTGTTCTCTTGAAGAGCACAAAAAATAAATGTATTTTGTATTAAATAAATATGATACCATAAAAAAGCCATTTAAGAATAAGCCTCTACAATAAGCAACTGAATGTACAGAAAGGCGGAGACTCTTGAAATAAATAATATAAAATGCCAACCTTCCAATTCCAATATTCCCTCCAATATCATAATAATTAAAGTTGGACTCAAATATCTCCCATTTGGATACCTGCCGTATTTTATATCTTGGTCTGTGGACATTAAGTAGTTTATATTAATATTCTATTTCTCCTTCGGTCTTTTGAGATTAATATTGTTAAGACAAATTCTATACAACAGATGTATATTCTATAATATGTTTATAATAATTTTTTTTCAGGACATATGAATCTCTAAATAAAAGTTGACAACCACCTGTTTTTTGCTTCTTTTCCTTATGGGTTGTAGAACTATTAAGACTATTATCTGATATTATACTCAAAATTAATAAGGGTTTTTCAATAATTTAGAGTTAATAATTTCCTTAACACTAATAAATTTAATTAACGATCCACATTAAATTTAAATGTCTTTAGAAATCCGCCTTTTTATGATGATAATCCCATGAACACCTACCAAAAGATTTTGAGCAACAAATTCGATTTCCCAAACAACTGTGTGGAACCTGATGCAAGGTAATTTATTATTATAATATATTAAATTAAATTATTAATGAAATATTAAATATTAAATTAAATTATTAATATGTTGGGTCTACCCAAAACACCAACCCCGCCCCAAATGAAAATTGTAAAATTGTGCTCAAAATAATAAGAATAATAATAATCGTGAAACTGTGCACAAAATAATAATATAATATAATAATAATATAATAATATAATAATAATAATACTAAGGATAATAATTAAATAATAATTTTAGCTAATTAAAAGTTCAAAAGTTAATTAAAAAGGAAAAAGGAAATAAAATATTTTTTTGGGATCTAATCTTGACAATTGCGAACCTGAATTGCCAAGATTAGACCAGGGTCCGGAAGGAGGGACCGATTTAGGAGTAATGATCCTAAAAGGGAATTGAAATTTCCCATTAATAAAATTGGTCTACGACTGATTAGTCGTCGATCAAAATACTATATAAGGAGAAGGATTTCTCCATAATTTTGCCCTCGACTAGAAACAGTTATTTTGGGTTAGCAGAACTTAATTGTTGAAGACTCAATTATTAAAGACGTATTTGTTGATTGTTGAAGACTTAACTGTTGAAGACGTAACTGTTGAAGACGTAACTGTTGAAGACTGAATTGTTGAAGACTGAATTGTTGAAGACTGAATTGTTGAAGACTGAATTGTTGAAGACTGAATTGTTGAAGACTTATTTGTTGAAGCAGACTTTATTGTTGAAGTGGGAAGAAGATTTGGTTATTTTAAAGAAGGAGTTTTGAAACACAAGTACGTTAAATAAATGACCTTGTTCCTGGGATCTTGTTTTAGTTCTACACCAGAGGGCTATTTCTGAGCAACTGTAAAGGATCAGCTAATAGTCCGGAAGCTTAAACGAAGATAATTTGTAAGCTTATTCTATTTTTTATTCATCTTAATTTTATTTTTTGTTAAACCTTAGTAATTTGATTATATTATTTCATAATTATTGATTAACTTTAAGTATTCTTTTGTTTTTCTTGACTCGATATTATTAACTATTGTGTTTGATTGATTATTAAAGACATTTGCAGACATTTCCGACCTTATTGTGATTCCCTTCTCTTGCGTTTGACAATTTTGTGTTATTGTTATCATTGTGAGATTTCTTGTGAAGTTTGTGTTATAAATATAAGCTATTGCTTTAATGATTGTTATTATTTTTGCACCACCTAAGAGTTGGAGTCAGGTTTAATTTTGATACACTAGTTAGTGAACAAATAAAGTATTAAATATAAAATTAAATTATTAATAAAATATAAAATATAAAATTAAATTATTAATAAAATTTTAAATTAAATTATTAATAAAATATTAAATTAAATATTTGGTAAAAGAACCAAATATTAATCAATATTATTGTATGGAAAAATCAATAACAAATATTAATCTTTGAGTTTACTAAAAAATTTAAAAGTATAAGTAAAATTAAGTCATTACAGAAAAAAAGATTATGAAAATAATCTTTTAATTATAAAAATTGAAAATTATTTAGATTAAATTTAATAAGTCATTTCAGGAAAAATCAATCGATTATAAAAATTAATCTCTACATTAGAAAAATTTTTAACTTAAAAGTATAAATGAAAATTAATTAATAAAAAATTAAATTGCAATGATTTTATTTTTCCTTAAAATTAAAAAAAAATATTTTTATATTTTTTCTTTTAAATATTTTTAAAAGTTTATTTTAAAACTTTTATAAAGCGTATGAAAGGGTTTTACAATTTTTGTTATTTTGTTATTTCTGTTTATAATTTATAATATTTGTTCTTTATTTAGTGTATCAATTTAAAACCTGACTCCAACTCTTAGATGGTGCATATTATAACAATCAGTAAAGCAATAACTTGTATTTATACCACACAATCACAAAATACTGAATCAAAATATGGGATCACAATTTTAATATCTGAAATGTCTCACAATATCAAACTACGTTTCAAAAACCAAAAGGTTTTCAGATAACAATAATGTCAAATCCAAATAAAATTTAATTAAAATATAATGTTCCAATTAAAACAAAATATTACTAGCAAACTAAATTAATTAATATTAATAATGACTTTAACAAAAGAAAGGAAAATATAATGGAAAAATCTTACGGTTTATCTTTCGCTAAAGCTTCCGAGCTAGCGTCTGAGCCCTAACAGTTGCTCACGATAACCCGCTGATGGGGAATTTTAAACATAGTCCTAGTACTGCAAATATTAAAATACTTGATCCTAATAGTCTTCTCCGAGTAACAAATATCTCCTGCAAACAGTCGTAGCAAAAATCTTCTATTGTAGATTATTCTTTCGTAGCACAAATCTTTTGTCGTAGTTATCGTAGTACAAATTTTCCGTTGTAGATTATTCATTCGTACGAATGATTTATAAACTATTTCGCACGTTCTCTCAGGAGTGGAATTATGCTAAAATCATTCTGTTCATATACTTTTCTGAAACTGATCTTCCTCTGGAGATTATTCTTGAAATAATCTCAAAATTAATCTTAAAATTCTACAAATTTATTTTCTGATGACTATTAATGCTTATAAATTACCTCTTTTAGCATTCTTTAAAAAATTACTTTTTGAGGACTGTTTTATTTTTTAAGTAACTTCAAAATAAAAATATCTGGGAATTTTAATTGTTTTTCAAAAGTTAATTAACTTTAATTATAAATAATAATAATATTATTTTTAACGTTTAAACCCTTTCATGATTTTCCTTGGTTTTATTTTCCCGGGGGGGGGGTTGTCTTGGGTAACCCAACATATTTTTAATACGACACAGAAGTTTCAAAATTATATTTTTCAAGTACAAAGACAATATTTAAACCACTTTCAACAATATTTACAACAACGTTAAAGAATACTTAACATTACAAAATTCAACTATTATCTGAGACACTCCCTCTCATAAGAATTCTTAATTTTTCGATGTTCCTTTCCAGAATGCTGCCATCCACATGTTCTAGCAAATATCTCTTTTAACGTATCTTCTCCTGTATTTGGCATGGTCCTTCATACATTGGTCTGTTTTTGTGCCTCATCTCCAATTTGATCAGGACCTCATATCCTACCGTATAATTTCTGTTCGTGTTCATAACCATCTTCGTCCTCTCTGTCTCCTCACTCATCGAATACTATTCATGTTAGGACTCTACAGGACTCCAGTCGTCATTTTCTGCTTTGTCAAATCCAACGAGAACTCCATTTCTGAAAATAGGTGATCCAAATCCTTATGTACCTGATCCGTTCTGACTGCTAATCGTCTTAAATTGTCACTTGATCTGTCCATTGATATGGTGATTGTATTGCATTGAGAATAATAGTTCAGTATTTACCTATACTACCAGCAAACTTTGCAATCTTCAGGACGCAAATATCTTAGAAACAATACACATTGATTGTCGCTATTCCAAAAGGCATTAGATTGAAACTAAACTCCTTGGTAGAGAAAACTGTCTTGATTTTTAATGCATCTTGCTCCATCTGACAGTAGGAATTACATAGGTCAATGGAGATAAAATACTTTGCCCCGCACAAGGCGTCTAATAAAATAAAAAACAACCAATTATCCCAGTCAAAGGGTTCAACATTTGTTTGTCCTGATAGAAAAGATCGAGTTTTATTGGAAAATAAAAAAGATAAAAAAATATTGTTGAATATTTTTTTCATAAATTTTTTTTAATATTATATATACATATTTTAAACTTTTTATCAAAATGGGCATTGATAAACCATTATATTATACTATTATACTTGTATATTATTATGTATTTTTCACATTATACTGAATATCATATTAAAGAGCTATACAACTTCCAGACTTAAATAAGTATTATTCTTCTGAAAAAAATAATATAATATTATATATTACTTTATTTAATTAAATTTCGAAATTCTTCATAAATAAAAAGAAAAATCAATTAAGTCATTAATATAATTCTGCAAAAATTATTATTATACACAAGAATTAGAAGTCCCAAACAAAGTAATCCTATTACGATTCGCTTTGTTTAATTATTTTTTGGTTTCTATGGTTACCTATAAGTAAGCATAAATATCCCTTGGCTATTCTGAGAATGGCACTGTATAAAAAATTGTCAAAGATTATTTTATTTTTACTTAAAGTCAACGTCATCTGAGAGTCATCTTTTATGTACTAAAATATAATATTTATTTCGGATTCTAATTATATATGATTTCAGGGGACAGTACAATAATATTACAATAAATTTCAACGTGAACTATAAATATGTGTATGCGTTAATATGGATCACGAGAAGATTTCTTTAAAGCTGTTAAAACATGGATTTACCATCATAATCCAGAGACAAATCAGAAAATGAAGAAATGGTGTCTTCACCTTCAACGAATAAACCAAATATTCTGAGAACACGGCAAAAGATTATGGTAATTTTTTTCTGGGACCAAGAAGACATAATCTTAATTGATGTTCTGGAAAATAATGAAACAATTAACAAGGAAAAGTATTGTTACATGGTAACAAAATTTAGAAGAGCAAGAAAACATTTAAGGAGTCGCTCAATTACCAAACATCATGATAATGCACGACCTTATTCTGCTCAAATAACATTAGACAAGATTGACATTTTTCATTGGAATTTACTGCCATAGGCAGTTATAACGATGGTGCATAAGCCAAGATAGACAGTTTTATGAGGTTGCTTTCACAGCACGGGAAGAAAGGTGACAGAGATGTGTTGATGAAGAGGGTCGGATATCTTGTTTACTGTAAATATGTAACCTGATGTTGTACCTTCATTGTAAGATTGGTTTATTTGTTTTATTTTTTATACTTATTTTTAACAGGCAACACTTTTTGAACGGTTTAATACATGTGAATAAATGAAGGTTTTCGAAGGAATATTGTGATCAAAGATAGGAAAAAGACTAAAAATATAACAAAAAATTCTTGAAATATTATATTTGTCTAAACTCTATTCTTAAAGAAGACTCTGTGAAATAGAAACTGAAGAGTGTTGACTTCATTTTTAAAAGAGGAATAGACTAAAGCTTTTCTTCTTTAAGTATAGGAATTTGCGAGACCGGGACATTCTCTCAAAGTGGCATTAAAGGGGTAGGGTGCTAGGTAAAACTTAATTAATTGTTTGAAAACAAACATAAAAGGACATATTTCACATAAAATAAAGTCATAATTTTTCGGCCCGGTTCCTCAAAAGTCTTGAAAGCTTTTTCTTGGTTCAACAAACACAATGGTTTAACAAAGCTTTTTTAATAAACCATTATTATTTTTCCTTTATTTATTATATTTTTCATAATAAAACGTTTTCCTGTTTTAACATTATTGCAACTATTCGTAAAGGATTTCTGTTATTGGGAAAACCAGGATCGTGACTTTTTCTAATGAGCAACATATGATGAATGGAAAAATAAATAAATAAATAAAATATCGTTCAACAATAAAAAAAATTTGCTTGGGAAGCCTTTATCCGTTTAGTCATTTTAACTTGAAATATGTTCAATAGAAGCCCGTTTGGCCCGGAATATTAACAAGAAAAACTTTTGAACGATTTTTTAATTAGAAATAATTTCTTTCTTTAAACTCTATTGATTAAATAAAGAATTTGACTGAGTCTCTAAACTCTGTCTATGCATAAGTTAATTCACTCACTTTGGTCGTTATGAAATTCTATAATAGACTAGGCCGACTTCAATGGATCTTGGGTTGCCATTTATATTTGTTGTCACTTTGAAAAGATATAAAATGTTAAAGTCTCATACTCTGAACCGTTTTAGAAGTCTTTGAAAAACTTTTTTTTGAAGATATTTATTATCAATTTAATGAAAAAAAAATTAATATATTTTTATATTACATGAGAATAAACAGGATTGAAGTTCATCTGGAGAAATAATTAAAAAATTTCTTTGTAATGGTATTCATGATTTTAAATAAACGCTTTTCAATAACAAATTTCGAAAGTAAACATTTTTTTATTATTAACAGGTTATGACAATATTTTGAGACAAACTTTGATGACTCATCCTTTGTTAAATATTCAATGGAATCAAATAAACTACTTTAATATAAAATACTACTTGTTTATATAACCTAAACAATCAATAATATTTAAATTTAAATTATATTATCATGATTTTAGAAATAACGAAAGTCAAGAATCTTAAAGAAATTATGGTAAATCTTTATAAGACAAATATTTCATAAAGCAAAACTTTTGTTGTTCTCTATTTTATGAATTGTGTTATATCCAAAAGTACTTGTATTTGGAACAATCTATTGAATGTAATGGAAACTACTTTTAATGAGTAATTGTCTTTAGTCTAAAATTGTTTAATGTTCATTTTCATTCTTTTTATCAGTAATGATTTCAAAGGTTTGCTGAATTGAACATATTCTTTATTCAGTTTTGCAAAGCTAAAGTAGGGTCAAATACCTTTATAATGAACACTGAGTTTTAAAAGAAATCTATAAAATTAGTTTAATCTTGAAAATTATGATAGTCCTATCATTTCAGAGATTTAATAAAAAGACTGCTGGTTAGTGATCGTACGAAACGTTTGGGAAATATGAAGGTATTCGTTAATCAAGTCTTATCAAGTGTTACTATCTCTGTTATCAGGACGGTTCTGATGATGTGCTAAATCACAAATGGTTTTCTAAAATCAACTGGAACGATGTATTGGAAAGAAAACTTAAAGTAAATAGAATTGCTTTTCTTCTTTCTGTGGATTAACGAACATACTTTTTGTTTGAAGCCCATCATTATTCCTCAAGTCAGTCATAATGGTGACACCAGATGCTACGACAAGTATGATGAGCAGGATTGGCGAAAGATTCCTTCTTGTTCCATAGGAGCTCAGGAATTGTTTGACGAATTTTAGAAAATTGCTTTAAAACATTTCATTAAAACCATGTAGATAGAAACACATCACTAAAAGATTTATTAATTAATTTTGAAGAAATGAAATGTTTTTTATCACAAGTTTTATTGTTATATTATTATTATTATTATTATTATTATTATTATTATTAATTATTATTATTATTATTATTATTCTTATTCTTATTATTATTATTATTATTATTATTATTATTATTATTATTATTAT
>JBBMKC010177647.1:0-25773 GCA_037834085.1 Bipalium vagum | reverse complement strand
TGGTAATATATGTATGTGGATTTGGAATTTTTGTAGGCGGATCCGTAACGTTAAATGTGTCGGTCTTAACAATAATTTTACCAATCAAAGATTTTTCTAATGGTTTGGAAATAACGTCATTATGTCAAGCAGTTGTGTATCTAGTCGGAGCTCCATTGTCTGGGTTTTTATATTATTTTACAAAATCGTTAAATGAATCATTCATTGTGAGCGGCTTATTTTTCATATCCAGCAGTTTGGTCCTAATATTGGCCTGTCTTTCCAAAGACTTTAGAAAAAATAAAAAAAATGCTTTTTGACATCCCCATACTCAGACTCAAATTAATGAAAATTCTTATCATATGTTTATTAAAATATAAACTGTATTATATTTGATTTTATTTTATGTTGATTTATCCCCTGAATAATTTTTTGCGAATATATAAATAAATATATAATATAATATTATATATATATATATATATAATTATAATGATATGAAAAATTAATATGGAGAGACTTATTATAGTTACATAAAAATGTTAATATTAAATTAATAAAAATTGATTTACGATGAAAATGTTTATGTAAAATCAAAAATTAGTAACAATAAGTTATTATCATGAAAAATATGTAAAATAAAATAATATGCAGGTTTAAGTACATTAACAAATGTATTAAACTAAATAAGAAACTTTTAAATTTCAATAATAAATTGATACAGGAAATTTCATATTGCTTATTATTTTAGTATTTTTGTGAAAAGGTACAATATCCGAGAAGGTACAAGTGTCTGATATTCATGACAAGATTTCTAAAGAATGCTTAAAGGGACATTAATTTAAATGAATAATTTTGTTGCTCGTAGAATATATCGCCGTGCTTGCAATCTCATTTTCTATGAGTGTGGATGATTCTATGTGTAAAAGAAACGAGGGATCAATCAATGTGTAATAACTTAGAAAACTAGGAAGTAAATTTATCTTCATTCAACTTCAACTGGGACTGATTCAAATTTCCATCGAATACCATAGATTGATAGTTGTCTATTGACTATGTTGTGTGACATGAAAAGAAGACACTCAAAACCTCAGAAAGAAATGTATAATTGATCGGCAATTAGCACCTATTATGAGTGATATCCGGTTCTGGATCATTAAGAATGCAAGAAGTATTTCCGGATTTTAAGGAAGTACAGACGAAATTCTGAGAGAACAAAAAGGATTATAGCAATTAAATTGAGGTTCAATATTAAACTTTGAAATATTTGGAAATCACGTGCTATTGAGGTAAAAGCGAAGAGGGTGATGAATTAAAAATAACAACAGTCTGAATAACAATTCTGAAGTGAAATACCAGACAAGATACAAAGGGTTAGAAGATAATCATTCAAGAGATAGGAGGTATGTGGAATAACTCTTGTCAAAAGGTTATGAACATCATAAGCGAGTGAGACAGAAGATCAAGAAGAACAGTTTGATACGATTCACGATCAGTTAATAAAAGCAGCCAATGTTATTTCCAGAAAATGTGGTAGATTACAATTTGTCATTGATGAAAAGAAAATAATGCGACGAAATCACCAACTGGATCCAGTTTGATAAAGACAATAAACGGATCTGGGAGTACCTTTGATGATAAAAATTCCTCCAGTGCCAGTTAGCTTATTCATGTATAGTCAATTTCATTCAAGGTGATTGATAAAACGGTAATGTGCAAAGCAGAAGCATCGATAAAACCGACTGAGATTTTGGATGTTGTTGAAGGTATTTAAAGAAGAGTTTACGTGAAATAATTTTTTTGCAGAGGCATCTAAGCAGAGATGATGGAAGATCTCGAACAGAAAAGACAATGATATTTCATCAGTTCTGCTATCACAAAAACATCCAACTGAGTCACGATCAGCATCTGAGATTGAATGTCTTCTCTAAGGAACGAAAGTCAGAAAAATGGAGTAATAATCCCTAATAGGCGAACTTTGGGGAGCAGTTTGCTTTATTTTAAATATACACATAGATACAATCCTCATGTGGAGTCATAAGGCAACAAAACGGCATTAAGAATTAATTATTATTTAAGTGCATTTTGAAATATATCAATAAATGTTTATCTAACAGATAATCAATATTTTTAATTAAAAAAAAATTAGTGTTCTGTATTAATATTTTTATAACCTTTAAAAATAACCTTTAATAACCTTAATTTTTTCAATTTTTTTGAAAAAATTAAAATTATTTAATTTATTGATTTTATTATTTTTCGAAATTTTTATTGAATCAACAAATTTAAAAATCTCAAATAAACGAGGGAATCAGTTCCTCATGACTTGTAAAAGAAAACCTAATTTGGAAGGAAAAAATCAAGCTTCATATAAATCAACTTCAAGCTGAGACGCTTTTCCTACAATCTTTGGTAAGTCATTTCATTCTCTCTTCATTTAACAAGAAAACTAATAATCGCTTTATTATTTAAATTATTTTCCGGTTAAAAACTTATTCAGAAAATCACTAGTCGGCTTAACAGATTCATCAGTAAAATAATTCATAACATGTGTTCTTTGTTTCCAAATGTACGCGGTTTCTTGTAGTTCGTTTTGACCCTTTGAAATAAAAATGTTTTAAAGGACCAATATGATAAGACATACTCGAAAAACCAATAAGTCAATGATTCTAATGTCCTTTACATTTTTATTTTTGTAAAACTCTTCACGAATTTTATTGTATACCACTTCTTTAGTAAGAGGAACATCATATTGTTTGATTATATATGGCACTTGGCGATACCATGCCTTATAGAGTAAAAGAACTCTATTCTTGGCTTCCTGAACTGTCTTCGAAAGTATTGGACGAGCACTTTTAAGCTTCCCAACATTACTCATGATTAATGAAATTAAAATATCAAACTAACTTTAACTAATAAAATTGAAAATTTCTGCAAAACAAAAACTGAATTTGACTTAAGTAAACAATAAAATCACAATATTTTTTCAATTATAATGAAATAATAATATTGAATTTTTATAAAAAGTTAAATATTAAATATTAAAGCATTCATAATATTATGATAAAAAATATCATTAAAAATGCAATTTACGATTAATTTATCATGTTAAATGGATAGTTAAATATTTTATGGATAAGTAATTTTGAGAAGCAGCAAATGTAATAACTTTGTTTAAAAATTCAAATCGAACAATTTGGTAAAGAGTAATGAATTTTAAATTAATTAAATTTGATGGTGAATTTTTGTTTTTTATAATGCTTTTTTAACTTTTTGTTATAATACAGTATTTTTATTAGGTTATCCTGACTGTATTTCTTTTCAAAGGTATTAATGGCATTATTTGGTGTGAATGGTGGCATCAAGCAGCTAATGTTTTTAATGTAGTATAGAATAATATTAATATTGAAGAGAAAATATTAATCTGCGTTGTTACATCAATTTATAAGAATAACTTTTGCGAATGGAAAATCCAAATAAAATTTTTAGGTTTTATTTATTTTTAAAAATTTAAGACCAAAAGAAAATTTAAAACTTTTTAGTTTAGGCAATGATACAGTAGTTGCCAAATTTGGTTAATAAATTTCGTTCTGGAAATTTTTCCATGAATCGCATTTTAGTAGCCATTTAAATTACTTTATTTGGTACATAAATACTTATAAAGTCTGTATTTCAACGTGTGTTAAACTTATGGTAGTAATAATAAGAATGTTAACCAATAATGACGAATAAATGAGAAAATAAATCAATAATTAACTTACTCAATAACATTAATAGGAAAATAATGAATCGAAAAATTGATTTATAACCCATTTTTTGATTTTGAAGCAACTCAAGAAAATGCAGGTTATCATGAAATGAATTAGGCAATAGCTTTTGATGTTGAAAGAAATATAAAATTCTAAAATACCTCAATTACATTTTAACCTTCTATTATTGAAAATTTAGAAGATTTAACAATTGATAATATATTAAATAATATTCAAATAATAAACGAAGTAACAATTGAAGACTCAATATCCCTTATTTATACATATTGTAAATTCTTTATTTGTAAAGATTTTAAACAATATACTTTTATAGCACATTATGCAAAAGGATATGATAACCATCCAATATTAGGTTGGTTAATTCAAAATAAATTACCAATTGAAAATATTAGCTCAGGAAGTAAAATCACATACATGCAAATTAAACTTTTTAATATTAGATTTGTTGATTCCATAAATTTTACTTTATGTCCATTAAAAGGTTTTCCAGAAACATTTGATTTTAAAGGTACCAAAGTATATTTTCCACATTATTTCAACACAAATCAAAATCAAAACTATATAGGAAAATTTCCGAATTTAGAATATTATAGTTATAATTATATGAGTAATAATAATAAAGATAAAAATTTATTACAAAACAATGGCTTGATGAGAAAATAATAAAATATTTAATTTTCAAATTCAAATGTTTTATTATTGTTTAACAGATCTTATGTTTTTAACCAAAAGTTGTTTAATTTATAGAGTGGTATATTTTGGACTATATCTGAAGGAAGTAATTTACCATAGTCTTTGCACCACTTAAAGCGATTCTTTCTATGTCACTCATTTAATAGTGGTTTCTTCGCTGCAGTCTGTCCAAACAAGCCATACTTTCTCAGAATACTCTTTACAGTACTTACTGAAAAAATTTAACTTGCTTCGCAATCAAGCAAAAGTTGATATGCTCTTTTCTTGGGATTTTCCTTCGAATAACGAATTAGCAATCTTTCAGATCTCTGTGTATTTTTCGGCTTATGACAACTTTGAAACACATTTTCCAATGTTTTGTTTTCTTTAACATGAATTGAATACATTGCACTACATGCCGTCAAAAATATTAAGCAGAATTACAATTTTTCTCTGCGACCAACCTTTTTTTAACTTTTAATAACTAGTTTTCTAACATCTATAGACAGCCATATTTAACCAAAATATTTCTAAAACTATAAAAATATATTAGGTAACAAAGATTAAAATATTATATAGTTTTTATTTATTAAATTATTTTATACATTTTCATAATTTAAAAATTTTAAAAAACGCAAATATAATAAAAACAATTATAAACAACTCAATACATTAATAATAATTATTATGTATTAATAATTTCTTAATGAATTATAAAGATGACATCAACATGTATGTAAATTAAAATAGTTCACATCATAAAACTTTTAATATAATTTGTAATCTACGTGTATTTGCATTTTTACGGGGTGGCTCCAAACATATGGTCGGCATTGTATATATTGAAATCCATTTTTTATTTTAGTTAGTTTCAAACTCTAATATTATATATATATATATACTTCCTTCTATCGGGAGTTGTTGAGTCTTAATAAATACTTTATAGTAAACATTTTAAAAACTTTGTTGATGCACAAACCCAACAATTAAAAATTTTCAATGATGATATAACATGTAAAATTCTATTAAATGTAATTTAATTTTCTATTATTGAGAAAGGTTAACATTTGTAATTTCAGAATTTGAGATTATTGGTGTAGATTTTGAAAAATTCTTGGCGGAACTGACCTTCTGTGATTTCACAAGGAAATAGTCAATATGATTAATTTTATTAACTTCGCTAATCCTTTATTTAAAAACATAATGAAAGATAAAGTTTCTTTTGTAAGACAGAATTAGAATTGTATTGTTAGGTGAAAGTAACCTAAGATGTAAGCACAACGCTACAACTTTTTGATAGAGGAGTAGTAAAAAATTTTTGTAGCAATAATTTAGATAATAATTAAACCCTTTGTAGTAACCCTAATAATAAGTAATCGAGGTACTACTCACCTTTGATGATGAAGGACAAAAAATTATTACAGTTATCACATTTAAACATAACCCTTGAAAATATTTATGGTGTTATTAATTAAATTATAAGCATTAATTATGATATTTTATGTATATAAATTTTCGAATATTTAATGTCTAATGAAAACTGTGACTGAAGAATTAGATGACCAATAAAAATATTTGGCGATAAGAATATGTCACTATAGTAAAAGAATTTAACACTATGATTGGTTTTCATGCTAACTTCACAGATCTTAAAAACATACGAGTCAATGAATGAATTATCAGTTTTGAAACGCAGAATTTTATTCTCCTTAACATTTCAAACCAGAATGAGGTAACTGGTTTAAGACCATTGATATTATTATTTACAAGTCTTGCTTCTATAGTTATGCTTGGTGGAGATTTTATCAAAGCATTTTGATGACTGCACCAATGATGCTGAATTCCAATTAATTTTTGACTTATTGCTGGCTTTAATCGAAAAGGTTAAGTACAATAAACATACAAATCCAAGAAGAAATACCTTTCCATTAGGTAAAATAACAAAAGTAAGGAAAGTTTGATTTTTAAAATAAATGATAATATATAATAAAGAAAATATTTATAAATGAAAATGGGAAATATAGTAATTTCATTAATGTACAATAAAAATTATTTTATAATTATTTATTAGTACGATCAAAAACCACAAAGTTGGTCCTCACACTAATTCCGAGATTATTAAAAAAATCTAACAGAACACTATCAAAATTTTAGTATCCAGGTGCACTCTGACTCTAAAGAGCACATGATGAATAAAGCTAAATCCTGTAAGTAAGCTAAATGAACTCAACCCATCGATTGCTTATACAACATCCATTCATCGGAATCTAAAACTGCGAAGAAATTTCAAAATAAATGTTCATTTGAAGGTACTATTGGGTTTCTGAAACTCATAATCAACACATTAATGACGATAATTTATCTTTAAAAAGTAAATTAAAGATGTGATAATTACTTTCTAAAGGAATGAAAAATATTGTTTGATAAAATTATCTTTCGAATTGTTTTCATCATAAATAAATTCTTTCTATAAATTTTTATTTTACCATCTTTTTAAAAAGATAACTTTCAAATTATTTTTATATGCACTGATTTAAGTTGTTAATAAGTATTTTAATTTTATAGGTATAATTTAATTTGATTTTACATTATTTTATTTATTTCTCCTTTAATTTGAGACTTATAAAATTATTAAATAAAAACTTTACAAATATTAATAGTCATTTACATTCAAATTAATTAAGGTTTAAATTTTCAAAGATAAAAAGTAAATTAATAAAATAAATTAAATAAAAAATAACAGATATTTTCAATCAGTTAAATCATTTTAAAATATAAACATTTTTGTTTACATGAACTAAATATCAAAATATTTTGTCTCTTTATAGGATAACTAAATAATAACCTAAAAGCTATAAATGTAATGTTATTTTAAAAATTAATTTTGATAACTATTGAAAATAATTTCTTAATTTAATTTTAATGATTAATTTTAGAAATGGTATTATCAGAGCGGCAATTAGAAGAACTGTAATTTAAATATTAATCAAATATACATATAACGTACATAAAATTATTATTAGGAATAAATCAATTGCAATTTATTTAATTGAAAATGGTTATCAGGAAACATATTCAATTTTTAAAAATGAAGCCAAAGTAATGTGATAATATGGCCGATTTTATATTTATACACCCCTCGGTTTAGCTGGAAGAAATCGATAAAAAATTTTCCGGTTTGCTGGAAAAGAAATGGACCTCAGTAATCAGATTGCAAAAAAAAGTTTGATAATAAATCACGATGATTTTGAGTAAACGATTCCAATTTAATAGGTAAACGATTTGGAAATTCAGCTCCAAGAAACGCGAAAAGAAAGTCACGAAGTAATCTCAAACACTCCAATCAAGGGCAAAAAACCCACGTCCACTGAATGGTTACCTCGAGCACCCGCCAAGCACGTTCTCAAAGCACACAGAGCCTCAATTACGTGTGTTAGATTCCATCCTCTGTATTCTGTCTTTGCATCTGGTAGTGAGGACGCTAGTATTAAGGTTGGTCAATGTTTTATCTATTATTATTAATTTAAATTCATAATTAATTTTTTAGTGAAACTGTTTATGTTAAATAGATTTCTACATTAATTTCACATGTAATTTAAGGAGAGATTAGTAATAAGAAATCTGTTTGATTTAACGAATCTCTTGCGTCATGCAACGATTATTGAATAGCTTTATCATTGATTAAAATCAAACTTACTTTTCCAAAGAATTGATTTATTAGATTTAATAAAAAACTGAATTTGTTTCTTCAAAGTAAACAAATTAATGTTAAGGGATCTTTTTGTTGGTCAATTGAAATGGAGATTGTCGCTCCTACAACAGCTAGTCAATGTGTGCATGTGTGCACTTGACTTTCTTGAAAGGTTCAAATAGTACGCTTCAACGTCACGCAAATTGCTCATAAAAACATATCGTAAAAAATAACAATTAAAAAACACTTTAAGAACCACTATCGTCTTTATTGATGATAAAAACGATGGCTAATTTATTGTATTTTTTGAAAATAATGATATTTCTCTCATAAGTCGGTTCGGTTCAGTTTCCAATTCGATTCATTGATTCAGTATCGTTCTTTTATTGAACACGACTTCTTTCCCAATCGTTGATTTCAAATTTCCTTTTATTTTTTGTCGGAAAACAGAAATCAATTATTTCGATGATTGGATTGTTATTTATTCTTAATAATACTTGTAATGACTATTATCTGATATGAGATTGAGTTACTGATCCAATGACCAATATACGAGTGTCCAGAAATTGATTTTTCTGTGGTTATACACAAGCAGAACACAGAACTCTGAGGTCATCCAGGATGGCTTAAAAGTAGTTCTGTAAAGTTCTTTGTCGTCACTTATGATAATCAATATATTGATTTTTTAAAAAAATTCGATTATATTTGTTCATATGTTATCAACGAGCTAAGAAAAAGGTGAATGTTATGATCAGAACACCACGTGAATTTTTCTCATAGTTTATTAATGAAAAAATTTCAAATTGGGCGTTTATTTTTAATATGATAAAAATTGTGATATATGGAAAGAAATTAATATTAAAATTTCTACACGTTTTTATTTAATTTTAGAAAATTTAGTTTTATTTTGCATTAAAAAGTATTTCAATAAATAAAAGTATATAAAGGAAAATTATTCTGCTTATCTCTGCGAATCTCAGTCAAAAATCGGCAAATTCGTTGCAACTTGATACGTTTTGAATCGACCAATGATAACACGTTATAAAATTACATGTGAAATTCCTTTAAAATGTCATTTATTTTCTGCCAATGTGCACTTTATCAAGCTCAAATATTCTCTCATTAATATCAGTCGTCATTTTGGTCTAAATTGGAATTTCCAGAAAATGTGTGTTCTTTAAAGATTATATGTCGATCGAGAATTGACTTGGTGAAAAGGAGAATGAAAATTGATTTTTTGTCCTCTATCTATCTCTTGTTCATAATAAACTACCAATTACACCAATGATTGATTATTTTCACATTATAATTCAAAACATTTTACCAGAAGTTGATCAATAATAATAAGTAAAGAGTTTAAAGAAATGGATTTGGTAAATCTTACAAATTTAACATACGAAATTATTGATTTAATTCTTTTTTATTGATTATTTAAAAATCAATACAAGATCTAATTGACATACGACATGGATATAAGTACTTGAAAATGACTCTTGGAAAATGATCATGGATAAAGTGATGTCAATTGCCTAATTTTCAAAAATTTTTCATTATTGAAAACCATATTTAGTGAGGGATGGAGACGATAAGAAGTGTCAGTTAAAACTAGATATTATCGGAAACATTGTAAGATAGAAGGAAGTCTTAAGAGAAACGAAGAAGAGTTTGAAGTGAGATTCGGTTTGGATAAGACGTTTGGAGTGCTTATAGCAAGGTAAGTTAACAGAAAAATCCTTGCTGATTGTTATTTTATTTTCAAAATTATTGAAAATCTATAAAATGAAATTTGAATTGATAAAATGAAAGTGAAGCAGATAAAAATGCAAACTTGATTTATAAATTCGATATTTTGTGATCTAATGTTAAATTCAGAAATTTGAATCGCTTTGTGAGGAATTTCTTTACGATATTAAATATACCACAATGTACAATGATACCACTAATAACTAATAATCGTAAGAAATACCACAAATATCTATAATCATTAATAATAAATGTAATAAAAGATAATAGTAATATTAAGACTAATCACGATAATACCATCACTAATAATTTTAATCAATATTAATGTTAATAATAAATCAATAATTGAGAAATTTTTAAAAATATATGGTACACGGTAGTTAATTTTTTGCCTTTTACCATGAAAACAGATTTGGGATTTTGAAACGGGCGAGTACGAGCGAAGTTTGAAAGGTCACACAAATCACGTGCAAGATTTGGCTTTTGATTCCAGCGGAAAACTGTTGGCCTCGTGTTCAGCAGACATGCAAATCAAGCTCTGGGACTTTGTTGAGTTTCACTGTTTGAAAACGCTATTCGGGCACGACCACAACGTGTCGAGTGTGACATTCACACCGTCCGGTGACCATTTGTTGTCAGCCAGTCGGGACAAGACCATAAAATTGTGGGAGGTGTCCACGGGGTTCTGTGTTGAAACATTCCGCGGTCACAGCGACTGGGTCCGTGTAGTCAAGCCCAACCACGACGGATCGCTTATCGCTTCATGTTCCAATGACAACACGGTTCGTGTTTGGGTAACAGCGACTCGCGAGTGCAAATTCGTGTTCATGGATCATGACCACGTAGTCCAGTGCATCGTGTGGGGCGGCCAGAAGGTTCGACTCGACTCCAGCACCAACCAATCATCATCATTGATGTCGTCGGACGATAAGCAGCAGGTGACGGCCAATGGTGATTGTTTCGACAAATCAGATAGTTCAAAACTCGGCGGATGTCACCTTCTGGCATCGGGCTCCCGAGATCGAACGATAAAATTGTGGGACACCAAGACCGGCGTTTGCCTGTTCAATCTGGTATAGATTTTTTATTCTTTCGATAATGGTAATAATAATAAAAACATGATAATGATAGTAAAATAAAATAATAATGATAGTCAAATAAAATAATGGTAATAAATCAATAATAATAATAATCATTAATAATAGTAATAAATTAATAATAATAAATAATTGAATTTTTAGATCGGTCACAACAATTGGGTCCAAGAGCTCGTTTTTCATCCCCAGGGGAAATTTTTGCTCAGCGCCTCAGACGACAAAACCATTCGGATATGGGATTTGAAAAATCGACGTTGTCAAAAGACATTGGAAGCCCATGAACACTTTGTCACAACAATCGGTGGGTGTGTAATCCATTGAATGGATTAATTTTGTTTTGCATTAAGATTGAAATGAATATAAATAATTAATTGATATTATATTGTAACTGATTATCGATATTTTGAAATTATTTCTTATTTTGTCAATGCATAAAATATAGAAATCTTAATTTTCTTTAAATGTTATTATTATTATTTTAGATATCTGTATCATATTCGATCGATTTTAAGGGAGAGATTCAAATATTCTTTCACCTTTTTATATAGACATCTTACCTACTTATAGTAACTTGAGACAATAAAAGGGAGGATGGAAAGAGACACGGGAATCAGTGAAAGAAGGATAAAGATAATGACAGGCGACAACGACCAAATCATATTGTCGTCATATCGTGCCAAGACCAATACTAAAAATATTAGCCTGTCTGTTTCCTCAGTAATCAAAATTTTTTCGATTTATTCATATTGAGATCAGCCCTGAAGAGAAAATATTGATACTATTATTGTTATTATTAATTATTTTGGTGATATTTTGCAAACTGAATTTATATTAAGAAACATTAATTAATATTAAAAAGATAATCCGTTACATTGTTTTATTTATATATTGATTATTTTATATTTTATTGAATTATTGACATTTATAAATTTTATAATTGATTATTGACTTTTACAGATTTCCACCGTTCTTCACCGTATGTTGTCACTGGCAGTGTCGATCAGATCGTCAAAGTTTGGGAATGTCGCTAGTCATTACTTGTTTCAGTTCAAAAAAGAATACACACCAAAACCACCAAATAATAATGATAATAAAACTATTGATCTATATATATTTCAAAATTGAGCTCGCGTCTCTGTCTTGAAAGAGAGATTTTGAGTGAAAGTTTGTCTTCTCTGTAAAAAGCATTTTAAGAAATCGATTTTTCAGAATTGAGTAATATTATATAATCGAAGTGATGTGGTGCTCGTTTTCAATAATTCACACACATTTATCGATTTTTGTTTCGTCGGCGATTATTAACAAATAATATTAAAATAGTAATAATAATGATAGTTTATTCTGTCTGTGTGTGGTCGGTACGGTATATTTCTTTTTTAAAGGAGTGCTTATTCAAAAAAATTGAGCATTCTGAGAGAGAATTTTGTTGAATAATTGAGTTAAATTGATTTATTTTTATTGAATACTTTCTCTCTCATTTGGATATTTGTATTTATTTCTTCGAATTTGCCAAAAACATTATAGAAGCCACGTGTGTTTGTCTCTCGATTTGTGAAATAGAGAAGTGAATTGATTGATTTTAAATAAATGATTTTATTGAGTATTGGCAGCGTAAAATGTGATTATTGTTATTATTGATTGTCTTACTTTAATTCTCCATTCATTATTAAGGTTTTCAATCCACAAGTGTTGAACCATATTTCTGTCATTTTAAATTTAAAAATAAAGACATTTCTGTTAAATAATCATTTTAATTTTTTCCAATGTTTTACAAAAAAGTCCAAAAGAAAATAATATCAAAGCAATAGTTTTATTTATGATACGCTTAAAGTACAGCAACAGTTAAATAATTGATTGAAAAGTGTTATGACAAAGCATTACCATAATAAGGCATCGATAATATCGGGAAGCACCTTATCGGTTTATGTACATTTAAAACATGAGGCACTCCAATGAGTATGCACAATCATGCATAATACTGTAAATAAAATTCAAACCGACAATCATACAAATGAATATACAATAATATCGAGTTGAAACGATCTTGATTATTATTATTATGAAAATCATCTAATAATTATTATAACAATATCGTAATAATTATAAATTATTGATGTTACACTAAACATTGATTAAAACGAAGAGAACACGTTATTGCAACAAGTTACTTTAAACTGTACAAAAATGATACATTAGTTCATAGGGTCAAGAGATAGAGCTTTTTTGTACTTTATCAGTGTGGTCAAATTACAAAAATAACAAAACGATTTCGTTTTTAAAAAAAATCAATGTAATGCAACCAGTTTTTCCGATGGTTACTGTCCTTTTCCATTTTTTTTCTCGTCAAAATGCATGTTCGTTTCAATTAAAATTCGTCTACTCTCATCGTCAAATAATAATATTATAAGAGGATGTGTATGTGTATAAATAATTAACCAATGGAAAATAAATATTTATATATAATATCCTAAAGCGCAAAAATATATAAATGGAAATACACACAGAGAGGGGGAGGTTTGTTGCAGTTGCCAGCGCGCTTTTGTGTGTATGTCTTTTAATATATATAGAAAAGAAGGCACGTGAGACAGACAGACAGAGAAAAGAAAGGAGAGGGATATATAGAGCACCATTCCAAAACTTTGTAGAGAATAATAATCGGTCAAATAATATAAGATGAGCGAAGATTTTCATTGTTTGAAAATATTTGATGAACCGACGACACGACCTCGTTTGAATTCTGATGATGATCATTGTGACGATTGGCGGTAACAGCAGAGCTAGACAGTTCCAACATGTTTCCATTTCCTCCACCATTGTTGTTACCATTGGTGTTGCTATTGGAAACATAATTGGATTTACTGCTGCTATACGATTGGTCGAGGAGTTGGGACTGCGCCGTTTGGAAAAAAACGTTGCCAGACGACTGGTGACTGCCGTTATCAACGACGACAACGTTGTTGTCTGTCAACTGTTGAGACAGCGTTATCGGATAGAGATCCAAATCTTTAATATAACCACTACTTCCGCCACCGTTACTGTTACCAACACTCCCAGTTGTCGAATGAACCGATGATGAAGTGATGGTGAAACCGTGATTGACATCATCGATTTCTTGGGACACGATTATTTTGTTTGTTTCAAAGTTTTGATTATTGGCTACAACGACTCCGTATTCGTTCCCATTGTTGTTATGTGAACCGTTACCGCCAATAACAATCGATGATGATTTTGAGCTACCGTTGTATGACGATTGCACGACCGAAGATTCCAATTTCAAATCGTTGCCGACGATGATTATTTCTGTCTCGTTCTTCTCGTCCTTCCGGTGCAATTTGCGGTGATTGGCCAACGATCCGTAGTGCTTGTAGCTCTTTTGGCATTTTTCGCAATGGAACGGTCGCTCTTCCTTGTGGACAGCGGCATGACGAATCAGATAGCTCTTCTGCGTGAACGAAAAGGCACACACGTTGCACGTGAATGGACGCATACCCGTGTGACATCTCATATGAGCGTTCAGACGAGAATTGAGAGTGAACTTCTTCGGACATTCAGGGCACAGAAAGCTGAACGGGCGGCCTTTGTTGTCAAACAGAGTGTTATTGGTTGCGACGGTTCCAGAGGCGGTTGTCGTAGCATTGGTGTCGCCAAGACTGTTGCTAAGGCCATTGAGGATGTTGGAACTCATCATGCCGTTATTGATGTTGCTGCTGCTGCTCTCGGCCACTTCCTTCATCACCTCATTGGTACTGGTTGGGTGGTGATTAGCCAACGGACTGGACAGCTGAGACGATTCCACCACCATTCCAATTTTGTTTGTCGGCTTTCTTTTCCGACGAGATCCCTTTTTGTTGCTGTTAATATTGTTACCATTATTCACTGCACCGGTGTCTATAGATTTCTTTTCACTAGTGTTCAAATCGACAATGGTCGATACAATTTGGTTTTGATCATCGTTCTGGTGATTGAAAAACGAATTGGATGGCTGGATTATTTGTTGCAATGGTATCAGTTGGGGTATGCCGAGATTATTCAGTTGGATCTGGTGAATCTGAATAATGGTTGATGATAGTAATGATAAAATAAAAAATCAATTTCAAAACTTTCATTTAAATTTCAATTGTTTATTAATTTTATTATTATTGATTGTTTATATAATAGTAAAAAAATAATTGACTTGTTATATTTAATTATGAAATTGTTACTTGTAATTAAATTGATTTTTATTAAGATTTCTGGTGTAAACACTATAAAACACCGGGATTTTATTAGAAAAATATTTATTCGTTATACAATAACAAATAAGTCGCAATTAAACATGAAATTTTTAATTCTTTATCTAAAATTGATTGATTTTATTTAAATTTTAATCATATTTTATTATTGAAATGTTTAGATATAGTATGACTTTCCTATTAAAAGCTTCGTGACATGATACAAAAACTCATTAATTTAATCAATTCTGAACCATAGACACAATAAAATCTGTATTTTAAAATCGACTTCAAATTTTGTAAAATTAAGATTATCAATTTATTTTCTACTATGATTTCGGTCGACCAGTCGGAACAAAATTATCGAAACTTAAAAATACCGACAAATAATTCATATAAATAGAAATAGATTTCAAGGTGATTGGCACAGTATATTATATACAAAAAACCAGCATATTTCAACAAAAATTCGTTGTTCACCCTTTATCACCTCCGTTTTGTGTTCTTTCTTCCAAATTTTTATCATATCGACCAAAATTATTAGTAGAAAAAACGAATTTTTAAAAATTCCTCTCCAAATAATTACAATTATCGATTGATTGTTTACTGAAACTCATTTCAACCAATAAAAATTTAATGATAAAAAATTATTTGAAAATTGTATCGAAACTTAAATCGATTATGTAAACAAGCACTCCACCACAAACCTAAGAGGAAAACAGAAAATCAATTTTTTAAGAATGTTATTTTTAATTAATAATCGAAAGAAACATGTTTTTAAAGAATAGAAGGAAAATGTTTATATTACTACTCAGGTAATTGGTGAAATTTTCAGAACATCACTGAACATTGGTCATTTTTTATGATGAAATTAGCTTTAAAAAGACAATTGAAAAAACAAGCAACTCATATGATGGTTATGCTGAGTATAATACAAACTTCTGTCACCATAGCAACAGTGCTATAATATTTAATGATTCATACTAAGAAAAAAACAACCTGAAATTCTGCAGATCTTTAAATAAATTATAAGACAGTTATCGATATATGGCACAAAATATGTAACTTAAAAATAGATTCAAAAACTCAATTCAAAATAAAACTGAGAATAATGAACAATACTTCTTTCAATGTCAAATATTATTTTTAAGAAATCAATACAATAACAATATTAAAACTTAATATTAGAACAATAGAAATAAAAGTCAATGTGATGTTTTACAACTTTTATCGATATTTTATTAAAATCGATAAATTCTTCTCAAGAGTACTAAATCTCAACTTTTATCAACCAAGTCGCCTTGACACCCGCGGTTCAATGGAATAACGATTCATTTTAAAAAACCACGTGAATTACTTATTGCTTATTCCATAACTATTGATTTAATAAAACAAAGCAAAAATAAATTTTAAAATTAACCTTAAATTGGAACATGGAGAAAGTACACGGAGATAAGAGAAGGACAAGGAATTTCATGTGAAAATTTTTTAATCAAATTTAAACCAATGAATAATAAATTTGAGACCGTTAAAAAATTCGAATTATTGATCAATTGAGATAAATTTATCACTAACCAACAGCGTAATTTGGTTGAAAATGATTTGAATTTTTAATTTTAAATAATAATAATAAATACAAATAAAAATGATCGATAAAAAATGAATGGAAATAAAAAAATCATATTCGCATTGTCATTATTTATCAATATTGAAGAATTTATTAAACTGTTCAGCAAAAAATCACACAATAGAGAAACCGCCATCGGTGCTGTTTTCTTTTTCTGTCAATGAAATGTTGATTACCATCGTGGTATCTCCTTCACATTAAAAAAACAGGACAAACAAAATTCTAACTCAGAAATGTGATCGCACAAGCTCATTGACTTTGAAAGAGGGCGGGGTTTTGTTGATAATGAGTGCACCATAACGTTGTGATAAAAAATATCAATGTGTTACACAAAAGAGAAAGGAAGAAGGAAGAGAAGCGAGACAAATTATGACATTATCTCTCTCTCTCACAACATATATCACAAATCGTAATTTTTAAATCTAATTTTAGTACATCATACACGCACACACAATTAATCACCACAGTCAAGCAACACCAACGATGACAACGACGACGACATACAGTGATTCACATTAGCTGAGAAAATCGATTTCTGACCGTATCGATCACGTTTAAGTCAGATAAAAGCATCCCGCACACAGTACCGTCGATCGCTAATCTGATTTTTTTCGATTTTACAGCACATTATGTTTTACTTTCAGTTGTCATCAATCAATATTCGGTTGTCAATAATAAAAATGATGACGATAATGATGTACAGAAAAGAAACTGTGGACAGTAATGTGAGCCCCAAAATACCAATAACACTTCCTCATCTCCTCCCCTTTTCTTCTCAGCCTACATTTTTTCTGCTGACGCTGCTTATGGTGCCACCAAATTCTCAATCGATATGACGCCCACAAAACATATTTACCAATACCACCATCATATCATTTCACTATTCATTGGAGTTTCAGAATATTTAACTCCCAAAAAAATTGAACATAATCAATTGATCATCAAGAATGATGTTAATTAATTATTTTTAAAAAAATTCACAAACGACCTTCATCGACCTCCTACCTCCTTCCTTTCCCTCACTTCTTCACCAATTGTCGATTTCACATATTGCTTAATATATTATAGTTTAGCCGATCGTTCCCCTGATACGTTATCTCTCTTAGAGCTGTATGGTATGACGTGAAAAATACCGACATCGACTTTAGCTATATTTTTAAGAAACCTATGTTCATTCGAGTTATAGGTAAAAAGAATGAATAAAAAAATTCACAACACTAAAATTTATCAACCAATAATAAATCAATAATAATCCATTAATAATTTTCTAACAAAATATCGATGTTATTTAAATTGATAGTTTTTTCAAAAAAAATCAATCAAAAAGTGTAATCAAGTTAGAATTTTTGAAAAATGTCCTCTGTCACTCTGAACACAACGAAACCTGAACTACCAACGACTCCATATCGATTTCATTGTGTCAATGATAATAATAATTTATGGACAATGACACGAATCAGTGACGGTGAAATTAATCCATTGATGAAATAAAATCAATATATATCATCTTTGTTCCAAATAAAAGAACACAAACCAAACCAAACCAGCCAACCGACACCAACCTGATTATCGATGGTTATTTGATTGTTGGCGGTGTTGAAATTGTTGAGAGACCAACCCAAAGTCGGCAAAGCTGTCAGCTGAGATGTCACCAATTGATCTTGATTGTGATTCTGCAATTGGTTGTTGGAGTTTTGTGTTGCGATCAAGCCGTGGGGAATAATCTGGATCAGCCCGTTCGAGGTCTGGATAAATTGAGGTGTAATTTGGGTCTGCATCAAATACGACAGACTCTGCAGCTGACTGGACGTCAGTGAGGTTACTGGATTGGCGGCGTTCGGCTGGACGTTGATCGCCGACGTTGACTGCTGCTGGTATTGAGTAGTTTGGATAGGTATTGTCGGCGAACTTTGGATTATGATGGGAGTGTTCAGCAGCTTGGCTCCGTTGAGTTCGTTGGCACCGCCGTTTGGCTGCGTTTGGATCGTGAGGTATGTTGAGCCATCGTTTATCTGTGTTGCAAAACAGTAAATTCAATTTTCTTTTTTATCTTTTTGGTTTTAATGTTTTAAATATCATAAGAGAAAAAGTGAAAAAGAAATGAGGGTGAAGTCGTGAGAGAAAACCCACAATGTTGGTAAAACGTGTGGAAATCAGAAACAACTTTTGCGGAAGGGATCCTGAGAAATATTGAAGTCTAGAGTATAGAATGATCTCAAAATCTTCATATTGTCGATTCTTTTTACTTTATCGCACTGATTTTCAATTTTTGACAAAATTTAAATAAATAAACCAAACTTATTTGTCCTTTGATCAACGGAATTTTTATTTCATTCCGAAAAGGTTAGAAACAAAAACGAAATTATTGATTTTTATCTGAAAACCAATTTGAAATAATCAGTGGAAAAAAGAACTTTTTGTCTTCAGAAATCAAAGAAAGCCGCCGATAAGCGAATTATGATGAGAGTGAAAGCTAATTGTTTGTCATATGATATCAAAGCGCAACCGTGGACATGGGAACAGGTGGTAATTAGAGAAATGAAATTTGAGTTTTGGGACAATTATTAGCCCAGCACTCAGACAATAATTCACTGTTTCTATCTTGAGTGTCTTGTGAGCCTGAACACGCTCTCAGTGAATCAAGTGCGGCCCATTGTCACGTTGTAACCAAGCACTTTGTGTATTGATTGTAAGCTCTTGCAATTTGCATTTTACAGATTTGATGATCATTTTCATTGTGATAACGTATTTTTCACAATAATAAAGATAATAATATCCAACCAATGAGCTGGCGTGAAAAATCAAGATCTGATAGGCACTTTTAATTTAAAAATCAATAATAATTGTAAAGGTGAAACAGTATTGTCATAGAATTTACATAATTTTAAATCAATAACGAATATAATTAATGGAAAATACTAAAAACTGATTTGAATTCATAAATATTGACCTTTAAAAGTAAATTTGTTAAATGATATCTAATGTATTTTAAATGATTTTTTTCAGTTTGGAGAAAAAATTATAAAATGTGAATGAGATCATGTCAACAAAAGATGAAGAACTCCGTGGACCAAGAAGTAATAAATAACCATTGCATCAAATCTTTAGAAAGTTTAAGAAATAAAATGTCTTTTTCACGTCATAGTCTGAAGACTAATGAGAAATCTGAAGGAAGACAAGTACCTAGGATAATTACGTGAAAAAATGAGACATTATTGTTTTGCATATCTATTAAAATATTTCGTGTCTGAAAATTGTCGATTCAGTTTATTTTTTGGACGGAAAGACAATAAGGGTAAAATCTAATATTTTAATCAATTGTTCATTTTTATCAGACCAATTGATTAAAAGTTTTCCATTTCATTTTGAAATAAGCCCACATTATCGATGTTTGTCGGGGTGCAGATGAAGAAAAATTGAAAATTGCGACGGACTCAACTGAGGTAAAAATATCGATAAAAAATATCAAATATAAGAATGGAAACTAAAATAAATCAATAATTAAATCAATTAACTTTTAACGGTAAAATTGAAAATAAATAAATGAAAGTTTTTCTACATTTTTCAAATAATCGTTATCTGATCAAAAGCCAAAACCACAGATTACAGAAAAATTGATATTTCACAATTTGATTCACAAATAATGAAAATCAAAATTAAAAACGAGTATTGATCGAATTCTAAATAAAACACTATTATTATAATGCCAGAGTTGTATAGCTTTTTTAGATTGAAATGTCAATATTTTATCGTCAATAAGAGAAAGAAAATTATTAAATAAAAAATCAATAATAGTAAAATAGAAAAGGCTATCATTTTGAAAAATCAATAAACGAAAAATCAATGTACAACAGAAAGAACAGCTGAAATTTAGTTGACCTCAGAAGTCGTTACGTGTCACCTTTTGCTGAGTGACCACCTCTGTCAAAAAATACTGCACGGAACTCCTCATCAGGATTATTCCCGGCACCAAAAACCATCGTCTTTTCAAAAATAAAACTGATTTAAACAATCAAAAAATGAGTGCTTAAAGCTGATGTGATATATTTACTTGAGAATCGATATCAAGTGAAAATGGAAAAGAAGTGCAACCTTATTATGATGGAAAGGCTTTTTTGACAAAGTAATTCAGTTGCACCAGAATTGGTGATGTAAAAAAAATTCACAGAGAAAAATATTGCTACAATATTGACAGACAGGTTGAAAGTATAAATGTTAAAAATCTTCCGATCTAATTGGCTTAAATTCAATAATCAAGCTGACCTCAAACAACTGGTGATATTATGACTAATTTGCACATCTTTTATCAATAATTGAATAGATCAATAATGAAAAACTACAATAATAATAAAAAATTCATAAAATCAATAAAAATAAAAAACAACTCGATAATATATTCATTGATTTATTTAAAAATAAGTTCAACATTTTTCATAGTAAAGTAATCAATCACTTAAAAATAAAATAATTAAAAATTAATATTCTTTTATTTTAACAATTACTTTTTTATGGATTTCAATTAAGGAAATGCAAATTTCATTTTTCGTTATTGAAACATTCTTTTTCGTTCTACAGACAAATTAATAAAGGAAGAAATCGATAATTCCTTTATCAAAGGCAAAATTTCTTTTTCAGAAAATTTTATTGGCACCACTTTCGACTTTCACAGCAAGTGACGACAATTTTGGACACCGACTTGCTTATTTGTGATCAATATTTTATGGTTTAATTATTCAGAATATTTTTATTTATAAACTCTCAAATGTATCATGAGCGATGGGTAAATCTTTTTTGAGAAAACCAAATTGAAGCTTTCCTCGATTTTTACCGATTGAACAATTTTTCAATTTTCTAAAATAAATATCTATTTTTCATTAACCATAAAATTTATTAAGCTCAAATTCTTTATAGATTTAAAAAGATAATTTTTAGAACACTATTTTTTAATCGATATGACAAATCCCTTGATCTTCTTGTTTGATATCATTGGAGTGAATTTTTGAAAAAAAAGTCAAGGAGAAAACTAAAAAATTGAAAATATTTTTTTCTTTTCAAAGTTGATCGATTATTGAAAATTAAAGTATTTAAATTAAATTGAAAAAATTAAAAAATCAATTCTTAATAATAATTTTTCATTATTAAAGTTTTAATCAATAATTTTCAAAGAAAGAAATCGATATGATACTGAGATTTTATTTCAGAGAAAATGTCGACTACTGATTGTGAGCAGAAACTCATGAGCAATAAAAGATCTATCACAAATAAATTTTTTTATTTCCCGATATTATTTATTTGAAAAATATTTATTTTTCATTTCAACATACACAATCGATTTCCAATCAATAAAAATAAATCAACCAATAAATAATGCCTATCAGTTTTAAAGCAATCAAACGTAAATTATTCATTTTCATGGGTTTTCGTTTACTCAATATTCACAATGTGCAGAACATGTTCCAATCTTTTTATTTTAAATATTGATTTATCGAACAAAACCAGAGACCAGAAACGTACAATTCATCAGTGGAAAAAATCTTCTTAGATCAATAAATCGATTAATCTCCATCGATCTAATTTTAACAAGAACGTTAAAAATAGTAATATTCGATAATAATAACAGTATTCACTCTGAAATCCTAGACCGTCGATTTATTGATCAATAAATGATTTTTTTTGTCGAAAGTGTCTGTATTGATGTATGGATAACAATTCGATAATTCTGATGTATGAAAATGCCCATCCTTATTTTCTGTTTAAGAAAATTTCATCAGAAATTAATAAAAATTAAAAAATTAAAATAAAATTAAAATTAATTAATAAATAAAATTAATTTGAAAATATTCCCAGAAGAATGGGTGCATCATTCAAAAAAATCGATAATTCTGAATCGGAAAATGACCAAACCTACCAGAAGAATGGAATTCAGCACGCATAAAAATCGATTATTTCTACAAAATAAATTTTATTGCACCGTATTTTTCTATTGGAAATATCTTTTTTCTGTTTTCACGAAACATGCGTGCTGGCACCAAACACAGACGACAACGAATACCTGGACATCGACGCCGATTTCCAAAAATACTAAAAATCTCCGTGCTCAATTTTTTAAAATATAAACTATTCGTTACATTTCAAAAATAATCACGTACACATACAGAAAATATTGGATCGATTTTCAATTAAATGAGGTCGGTAAATTGATTGAGAAACGATATCACATGGTCACATGATGATGTTCACAATTTTTCACATGAGTCAACCGTTCAAATATCGATTTATAAATTTTCGTTTTTAACATTTCACAACTATCATAATTGATTCTTCCAAATGTCATCAACGATTGGGAATGTTCCCTTCCCTCTAAACCTTTCTATGCAATAAAAAAATCGTTATACATACATTGAATTCTTCTTCGGAAAATACCATTGATTTTGTTATTTACGGAAGTTTTATAAGAAATCAATAATTTAAAATCCATAATAGACAGACTTTTTCCCATTTGAAAACTTTTTCAAAGAATACTGAATTTTTGTCCTTGACAAAAAAATAAAATCGATTCAAATATCGATAAATTCAATTCAAATCAATATATAGAATTAATCGACACAGAAAATTGACATTATTAAAAGTTCATTTTGATTTTTTTTTCAATTAATGAAATCTATTTTTTGCTCTGTTTCAATACAACAAGGTAACCTTACTTCATAAATCAATATATAATCAATCGATCAATAATGAGAAATGATCACCATCATAAAAATAACCTCAACGTTATTCTGTCTTTCACAAACAACCTCGATGCATTTATCAATTATCTATCGTTCCTGAATCTAATCAATAAAGGAAAATGAGTTTCGGTGAGATTATGTCGCCTTTTTCTTAACAAGATAATCGAAATTTTAGCACCGAGGAGCAAGAGATTGAGCACTGGAAGAACCTAGTGAAAAACGTGATCAACTGGTCGACAATACATTATGGATAATACTTTGTTGTGATACAAACAAAAAAAAGACTCAATAATTCCAAATATGGAAAAGGTGTAACAATGAAAATCGATAACGATTTATTCTAAGAAAATCGAATATTAAACGGATCTATAAAAGTCAATCAATTTAAATTTATTTAAGGCACAATGATAAAATTCTAAACGCATTTCTGACCGCTGTGAAGAAAATATCACCATGTCATCAATTTAAAACATTTTCAAAGAAAAAAAACATCACTTGATAATTCTAAATTTATCAACCAACAGACTGTCTGACATGAAGAAAATAATCAATAACATTAATACCATCTATGGTATCAATGAAACAATAATCGAAAATCTTACCACTGAATTTTGGAGCAGTCCAACGTCGGACTTTTGAGAATTGAGAAAAATGAGAGGCGCCGAATTATAAATCAAATTGTTATTTGAATTATTAACGGAGATCTGGTTAGATGTAGAATCTAATGTTTCCGAAGAAATAAATTCTGCCTGTGTCGATTGTAATAGATTTGAGTAAGCATTATATTCCGACATTAAAAACCAATTTTCATTAGATCTAAAATGAACTGAAAATTAAAATTTGTGTAAACGAATTTAATGGAAAATAAATTTTGTTAAAATATTGAAATTTTGCGTTATAATTTAATATAGTATTTAAGCTTTGTGAAAAATGCATAAAAATTGGTTAACGAATAGTATGAATTAACATTTAGATATATAACATTATTTGGGTGTCATATTATAATTAAAATTAAAATGAAGGTTTAAAACAAGTCGAATTCGTTTAATTAATAGTATTACATAATATAGTTTGTAATAATAATAGCTGAAATCATATGTATTTCAACTCCTTTTTTGAAGAGAAAAAACGTTAATAGAAAATTTTATTGTTAAATTATTATTGTGAAAAGCAATAAGTTATTATTTTTAATTATTCAAAAAATTATTTTAGATTTATTTTTAATACTCAATATAAAACTGATGTTAAAAACTTATTTTTCAACTAAAAAATGAAAATAAAAAACCGATTAATTATTAAAATTATTATTTGAAAACCAATTAATTTTAATAGTATTACTGAAAATGGCTTTAAATATATTGTTTTCGATAGTACTATATATTTATCTTCACTTGTCAGTTCAACAGAAACTCTTGAGTTGAGGAATACTTTGAACTAATGAAATATATTAATGATTACTTATACGTATGTTGACGCCTTTTTAAGATTCAATTCGTACCTACCGTCAAACTTCCTGATAAACAAATAAATTTAGTTCGCAGCGCAAGTGATTGGAACTCTACTTCTTACTGCAACTGATTGATGGTTAACCTTCTTAATTAAAACTAACATAAATCTGAAGTTAAAAGATTGATACGTTGACATGGTAAAAGCGATTTACTCGGTCATTTAACTAAATAAAAATATTTTGGTTTTATTACAAATACGAACTCAACAAATTTTACTTAAAGTATATTAATTTTTCATTTCGATGTAAATGAATAATCCTTGTGGTGAGAACTACTTTTCAGAAGACTAGCTCGATATTCTTTTATATCTTTCTTATTTTTTCTTTAAAAATAATAAATTAATAAAATATCAAAACTAAAATAATCAAGACCAAATGGAATTTAATTGTGAAGTTTGAAAAAAATGTAAAACGAAAACTGCATTAACAAATAATTTAAAATCAAAAAACAATAATTAAAAATTAAAAAATAATAAAGAATATTTTACAAAAATTTTATTTGATCAATTACCCAAAAATAATAGTGATGATCATGATTTTTATATTTTAATGAAAAATATAAAAAATATGAATATAATATCGAAAAATTTTAAGATAGCAAAATTAAATAAGGCAAGGAAACCAATGAAAAAAATTATACAATTTTAAAAATATGTTAAGATCCTGAATATTGATGGACAAAAAGATGTTAAAGGTCGGAGCTTAAATGTCTCTCAGGTCTCAACGGTTGAAGGTTGCGTTTGTGCGT
>JBBMKC010177539.1:0-15282 GCA_037834085.1 Bipalium vagum | reverse complement strand
TTTGATTCATTCAATTGCGTACACGCATAGGGACAAGTGAAGGGGTCAGCAACGTTTCGAGCTAAGGTTACGACTGGCTTCATAGTGCATTAATATCGTAACAGATTTCATAATACTGAATTATTTATGAATTTCATTTAAGAAAAGCGTGCTCCCCATTTCCAATTAAGTCTTGATAAAATACCTATTATACATAATGTCAGATTCCATAAAACAGCAGCTTTTTCAAAAATTCCTCAAAAAGAATCGTCTTTAAATATTTAGTTCCATATTTACCAGAATTGAAACCGATTGAAAAGATTTTTCTGCTGTGAAAGCCTAATTTGTTGCATTGCACATAGCAAACAGAGAGCTCTCTATTAAAGAAAGATATATAATTTAAATTAATAACCCACTAAATGATGAGTGATAAAAAGACCTTATGGGTAATATAAATATTTTATTTATTTATATTTTTATATTTAATTTTAACCAAAAAAAGTATATATTCTGTTGGATTCTGGGAATAATAATAATAATAATAATAATAATAATAATAATAATAATAATAACAATAATAATAATTAATCATATGAAAAGTTGTTGGCGTCATTAAAGTATCAATAATAATAGGAATAAAAGTCTCCGCGTCGAGGCTATGAGGTTAGATCATTATTGCCATTATTTTTCTTTTGTTATTCGGGGAAAATGTTGAATGGGCTTCGTTATCGGAGTAATTATTCCCTTTATCTAACTTTGTCTTGATGTGGAGACAAAGTTAAAAATAATTGGCTATTGTTGAAAATAGCCGCTTTGTGTCGTAGGGATTGGTGATTGTAGCCCAATCTCTACGACTATATAAAGAGACGGCTATTCTCATACAGTACAATATTGAAAATAGTAGAACTAATCTCGACGAATTTATTTTTTTGTGGAAGTCAGTACTTTTTTTGAAAGACAGAATTCTATTCTGTGGAAGATAGAATTTATTTTTTTTGGAAGACGAAGACGATTCGTGACTTATTTTCGACGATTTTCTGCAGAAAACAACGATGAAGATCCCAGTAAACTTTTTTCTGTTTATCACTTCTACGATATGCCAATGGAACAGGATTATACAAGGGGACCCAAAGAACTTGGAAATCCTTAGGCGACCTGAAAAGAGTCTAGTGGACGACCTGCGGACCCCTTGAGCTCTGAGTGATGTCATTTCTTGATTTCTTAATTTTATTTTAATCTATTTTATTCATTTGTTGTGATCTAGTATTCTAGTATTTATTAATCTAGTATTCTTTAAACATTATTCTTAATCATAAGTTATTTTAACATTTGTTTCCATTGAATAGATTTTTCAGAAAATTGATCAGTGTTGATTTGTCGTGTGAAATTGATTTGAATTGTGATTTTTGGTGGTTCCTGTGAGTAGTTTGGCATTATAATAAAGCTTTACTGTGATTTGCTTTGATTTAATCGGGGTGCGGATAGAGTATTATTGTGGAAGTTTTGATTCCGTTAGAAAGTAGATAAGGTTTTATTGTGAGGATTTTGATTCAAGTTGAGGTTAACCGAATTACGAGTACAACATTATTAAAGTGAGGAGTCACTGATAGACAATTGTTACATTGTTAAGATATAATATCAACAATTCGCTTGTCTCTGGGTTATTGTTCAATGGTAACCAGATTAACAATGTCAATTTTGTTCAGCAGATGCTAACCTCTAGACAAGCAGATTTAACATTTTTTATAAATAAATTTTAAATAAAATACATAATTTCAATATATATTTAGCTTTTGCATCATATATTTTCATTAAAAAGTTTTCATTAAAAGTTTTTCCAAAATTTTCTTGTAATTATTTTATTTTTATAAAAAGGGCTTCAAAACCCTAATTAAAACATTATGAATTAAATAAATTTCTATATCTAATTTGGTTAATATCACGATTTATCAGATTTTGAAATAAACTCTGTACAAGATATTTATGATTATTTGAAAAATACATTATTTTATATTTCCATGGGAAGAATAGTAAAACAGAATTTTATATAATCTGTTTTCTATAAATTTTCTATATGCAGCTGTCATTTGTTTTATACATTAAGAGTTTAAATGACATTGTTTTACGATATACAGGGTGCTGCGCTAGAATCCGGACAAAATTTAAATTGAGATTTTTCTAATATTAGAAATCATGAATTGTTTAAATTTTTTTGTTTAGATTGTTAATCTCAGTATTACTATCGAAGCGACTTTAACATGAAAAATCCGAATGAGTACGACAAAAGTGTTGCCATCATCAAAAGACTTTATGCTGGAAGAATACCCGCTGAAATAATGACATTTTCGGATACGCGATATACAATCTCAAACAAATCTGAGAAGGCCACTGCTACTCCATGAAGGAAGATTCAAATCAGACAGAAAACTAAAAGGACTGCATAAGTTATTGCAAGAGTTAACGATATGAAAAGAACGACTAAGAAATATCACTGCGAAAAATGACATCGATCTTGAAATGAGTGAAAGAACAAAGCGTCATTTGATTGAGGAGGAAAGTCCATCCGGAATATTCTCGAAGATCATCAAGCTAAAAAAAATTCCCAGTGCAAATTGCTTCTTCACTCTCTGAAACACGAAGCTTCTATTCGCATTCGTTTTTATCTCAGATGAAAAGTAAACAGAAGGAATGACCAGTAGTATGCTCACAATCCTAAGGATGTGCCTGTGATAGGAAAGACTAAATTTCCAACTAGTGTCCATGTCCTCAGTGCTGTTTTGAGAGAAGACAATGCTATGCCACCATTCTTTTTTCATAAGGGTCAAAAAATCACCAAACAGGTTTATTTGAATGTTTTTATCACTGCAGTAAAACACTGGATGGAGACAATGGCCTCAGGATGACCATATGTATTTCAACAAGCCTGCTCATACAAGTCGATTAGTTCAAAACTGGCTTGCAAACAATATTGATGTTTTGGTCAAAGGATATGGTCTTTTATGGTCTTTTAACAGTCCAGATCTTAATCTCCTGGATTATTATGTTTGGGGCTTAATTGACAGACAGACAAATAAATTCCGACATCCTAATACAAGTTCTCTTCGGGCTGATATTGATGCCAAATTCAAAATTATTAACGATGAGCATTTAAAGAAAGCATGCTCGAACTTTAGAAAAAGAATTGAGCAGGTGATAACGGCAAAGGGTGATTATATTGAATAAAAGGCTTAGCCATATGTTATAAATAAAAAATTTCAATTAGTATTTCACTTTTTTTATTTTACTATGATAAATATATAACTTAATGAAAAAATGTATTTTGTCCCAATTCTACCGCCGCACCTTGTATATGTTATTGTAACACTCTTAAATACATTACATTAAACAACTAATTATTTAATGCAAAAAATAACGAATCCTTAACCCAGAAATGTTTTTTAAAATTAGTTTACTAAAATATTCAAAAAATAAATAAATAGTTTGTATATTATGTTTTTTAAAAAATTTTATCTTTAAGACCACTTAAAATTGATCTTTCATTAGAAACAGTGTCAACTAACAGTTAACTGCAGATCACTTCATTTTTTAAGGTCTTAAAAGGTTTATAAAAATTTCATAATTGATATATTTTACTGGAATTTCAATTGCTATCTTTTTATTTTTAAGAATTTTCAGTTCAAATTAAAAATAAACAATATTTATATTAACATTTGAGATATTATAAAATATAATTATGTGGAAAGTTATTTTTCTTTAAGAGAAATCTCCACATTTGAACGTGAGTTGTTTTTATCACTAATACGAGTGGAATCCCCTATACGTTTAGCATTTAAACTGATGGAATCTTCAAAACGTTTATCACGAAATCTATTGGAATCCCCAATATTTTTATTACTAAATCTGGTGGAATCTCCCACCCGTTTATCACTAAATCGAATAGAATCTGCCAAACGTTTATCACTTAATCTAATGGAATCTATTTGTTGTAAATTACAGGAGTCTGATTCTTTAGAGCTTACTCTATTAGTTAGGTTGAATTTCACATCTGCTTCCATTCCAGGCGGAAGCCTAAGAATATATTGATCATCAACATCCACGGATGAAGTAATTCTTTGGGAACGACGATTGTTATCCAAAGCCTTTCTTATATATACTTCTGATTTGTTTTTTTTACATTGTGTACAGCATAGGTTCATCAAAGCCATCGAAGCAAAAGAAGATCTAGGATGTTACAATGCTGAAATAAATAAAGTTTTCAATAAAATCAAACTGATCAAATAAAATTAACTAAGAAATGTTGTTTGAATTTAGTAATATTTTAAACTAATATTCTTAGTCAAAATGTTTTAAAGAAAAATTTATTTGATGTTATATTAATACCAATATAATAGGTGTTCAAATAAGTTCTTGCAGATTTTATTTAATAGTTTATTTATTCCCCAGAAAAAAATTTTTCGTTACATTTTTAAAATCAAGCTGATAATTTGATATTTAAAATATCATTACCTCATTTAAAGGTTTTAAGTAGTCAAAATAGCGGACAAAAATCAATTATTAGTTTATGCTTAGTGTTTGAGTTTAACCTTCGATCTAATGCCTTAGTAGCCAACCAGAATATTTTTCAGCATTTGGAGCAGGTACAGTAAAGGAAAGAATTTCTCGTTTATAGTTCGAGACTTTCGTTCTGGTGATGAAAATTTTGAAGATGCACCGAGATCTGGAAAACCCGTGATAAGGAGTGATTCGAACAATTAGTTTGCTTGAATTTTTTAAAATAAGCACCTCACGCTTAAATTAACAATTAATAAATGTTTTTATTTTAAAGTTTTAAAAAAATATAATGTTACGGTTTTTTTTAAATATTTTAAGAAATATTTAAAATAAATGTTAGTAAATTTTAAAAAAGTAAGTAATTTAATTTTAAATAAAGGTGAGGTGCAAGCTTGGAAGGTTTGTTTGAGTAATCGGATTTAATGAAATATATTATTATTGCTTTGATTTTGAATTATTATTTAAAATGAATGCACAAGAATATAACTTGGCGGCCACACCAGGACAGTATTATTTTAATAGTATGCCCTTTGGAATAGCGGCAGCTCCAGGCACATTTCAAGAGAAAATAATGAAGGCAGTCGATTATATAAAAGGAGATTTATAAAGAAGATTTATAGATTATAGAAGATTTATAAAGGAATATTCGAAAAGATCTAGGCCCCTTGGAGAGAGCGTGTGGAAAGAGTGAGAAAAAATTAACATGGACATTTGAGATGGAAGAAGCGTTCAAGGAGATGAAAAAAGCAATAACATCAAGTCCCGTACCGTGTTTCCCCGATATTAAGAAGGAATTTATTCTAGATACAGATGTGAGCTTTGGTTCAATAAGAGCATTTCTGTCTCAACTAAACGAAAATGGAAAAGAACGAGTAATAGTATACGGCTCTCACGTTGTGAGCAGCCATGAAATTGGCTACTGTATTACGCGAAAGAATTTGCTGTCCATTTATTACTTTTGCAATCACTTTCAACATTATTTATATAGAAGCAGGTTCAGACTGAGAACGGATCATAAAGCAATCACCTTCATGATGAGTACGAAGAAGCTGATCACGTCGCAATTCCAAATGAGGATTAATTACTTGAGCAGTCTTGACATTAAGTTCGAATACAGGAAGGATTCGATACATACAAACGCAGATGTGAAACATGTAGTCACTGCCAATTAGCGCATGAGGAGGCGAAGAAGGAAAGATGAAAGTCAGGATGTTGGATGCAATAGGCACAGAAGACGTTAAAGATGCGGAAAAGAACTTGATATGGCATGTTCATAGAGGGTTGGCTCATGCAGGTACTGAGAGGGGAAAATATGATATAAAGGGTTTTTGGAGTAAAGTACTGAGGGTATTGTCAGGGTGCGAAGCGTGTCAGAATCAAAAAGTGGTTACATTAGCGACGAAAGAGGCCACAGTAAAATTGGAAGCATCTGAAATGTTTGAGAAAATTTATGTCGACACTTGCGGTTCGTTAACGGAAACCAGGAGGAAGAAAAAGTACATCCTAGGCATAAAGATTAGTACACTAAATATATCTGTTTAACTGCGGTAGCAAGGCAGGACGAAGAGACAATTAGAGAGGTGATAAAAGTTGGATTTTCAAGTTTGGTAGTCCCAAAAATATCAATGAGGATTGCACAAAAAATGCATTTAAAATGAAATGTCCAATGTCTTCCTAAATAAGAATAAAGACTTATAAAAATGGAATTACCAAGTGGCAAAACCACTGAGATAAAGTCATGTATGTGATCATATTTTAATGAATAAGTACTTCTAAAATTAAAAATTTTAACTTTTACTTTTTAACATAATTGTCAAGAAATTATTTGAATAACTAATGGCAATATTAATAAAAGAGCGCATACAAACGTAATTTAATTTACAGGACTTTAGGTAATTCAAATGAATAAATTCTTAGAAATATAAAATAAATAACTATTTTTAATCTTTTAAATATTTATGATTAATTCATAATTGCAATAATTATTGTTGCTTTCTCTTTTTGTCAACAAATTTATGTGGTGCTTGTTTGTTTTCCCCAAACTAATTCATAATGAAAGAATCTTGTTTTGTGACCCGAAACGCTAAGTATACTTCAAAAATAAAAGACTAGTTTTCTCCCGAATAACTGTAATTTAATTACCCCTTCCTACGATTAAAATTAAGAAAGATATTATTTTTCATCATCTGTTTTAATGTATGAAAAGAAAGATTAATAAGTTCTAATGTCATTTGAAGTCAAAATGTGAAGGACTCATTAAATAATTTTTTAGTAAATAATTTTTTCCAAAATTTTATGAAAATTTTGGAACTTTGTTACTTTGTCAAAGTTCAATTCATTAGTCAAATCGCTAATCGTTTGATGAGAATTTCTCTGAAGCAATTGATTTAGAAAGTATTCGTGAAAATCAAATCTCTTCTAGGATGAGATACAAATAAAACTACTACAAACAAATAAAAATATCCTTGAATGTGGAAGCGTATTTCTACACATTCTTTAACAAATAGCAGACTTCCTTTAAACGCAAAAAAATTGTAGAGGCTTATTTATTTTACTCATTTATTTAACTTAAAAATGAAATAGAGTGAGATGTTCATTTCTTTCAACCCTTTATATTAATTCCATAAACTGAATTAAAATTATTTTAAACTATAATTTTGAAAACTTCATGAATTACCTCATATAATTCTCTTTTTATATATCTAATATATTAATATAATATTCAATGAAATTAAAAAAGATATAATTTTTAATTATTATTATTATTATTGTATAATATTGTATAATGCAAGCATATATCTCCACATATTTAAAAAGATAAATTATATATCATATAATAAAAAAAATAGGTAAAATATTAAAAATAAAAAAATATTTTGTCATAGTTCAAAATCATTAATATTTTCTTGACGAAATATAAAAAATTTATGGTCATTCAAGTTTTAATTTAACACCAATACTAGTAAACTTTACACGGTTATTCAATTTAATAAGTGTCTTTGTTAAAAACTTTTAGAAAATATGATGCAAGTTTTTCCTCAATGAATGATGTTAGCAGATTCTTGCTAGGTGCACCCTTACGATATTCAAATGGTACAATTCCATTTATTGTTTATAGCACATATCAGGCTTTTGTTTAATCCCCTATTGCTTACAACGGTCTTATATGCCTTTTGATTGGTGGACGAATAACCGTAATGTCTTTTTAAATGATCATTAAATTCCGATTCATACAAAAACACTAATTTATCTTGTGGGATTCGACCTATGGTTGCCGCATAGATGGCTCTTTTGCTTATACAGCTTCAGAATTTGGTCAATCGTTTTCTTGTAAAACCCATGATTTCTTAAGTTCTCGGGACACAGATGGTTGCGACAATTGAACTTCACAATGTTCAAATACCTTATCAGATAAAAATGTATATATAAATTAAACATTTATTTAATATAACTTATTGAATTGAATAATGACACTTTTTAAATTGAATAACCCTGTAATTAATAGTCATTTAACTTTTATTAACATTAAATAAATTTAATAATATTTTTATATTATCTTAAAGAATTGATAGATAGAGAGTAAAACTATATGAAGAATAAACTTAGAAATTAATTTTATCAGATTAAAATGTGATAATGTATAATAATAGTGTTAAAATATCAAAAATTATTTGTAACAAGAATAATTAGTTAAAACCTGAAAATAATAATTTTAAAAATTATTAAAGTTTTTTCTCCTTTTTCTGAGATTTAATAATAAAGATCTGAAGAAAATGCCTTTTACTAGCACCATTCAGTCTAATCTTATTAATTATTAGATTGTTTCTCTTTTTAAAGATATCTTTATTGTATAATAAAACTTTACCCTTTCCGAGCTTAATAAATATGATTATACATTTAGTTTTATAATAGATAGCTTAATATTTTATTTATATTATATTATTTATTTATCTTATTATGTTATTATATAATGAATAATAATTAAATAAAATCATACCTTTGATAAATTTCATGAGCGATTTTAACAAAAGAAGTAAATCTCAAGTGAAATAGTTTGGTAAAATGCCTTCTTTATGTTAATTCTAACAACTTGATGAATATAGAAAATGTAAGCATGTTAGAAAATTGCAGAGTGATCAAGGGTGTGAATACGTTATGACCAAAATTGTTGTAAATATTCTGAAATTGACTAATCAATCAGCACACGCGCATCAATGACAATAAACAAATTGTATAAGTCTTAGAATCTATGAAATAGGATTTACATAAATATACCAGGTCAATTATTATCATTGTTAATCTTTCGGATGCAAGTAATATAAGTATATATTTAAACCATTTTCCTTTAAAAATATCAAGTTCAATTTTCTTATTCAGTTTATATTAGGTATACCGGTAAATAATGCGGATTTTTGTGATAAACAAAACCCGAAAATTTCAAAAGATACATAGAAATATTTTATTCAAAGAAATGTTCATTATAAACTACATATTTCTTTCCATCTTTCAGAAAACTTATGTATGTCGTTCCAAACAAACGTCTTGTTTTGAGGACAACAATTCAGAGACATTTATTAACATCTTCGTAAGTATTAAAGTGCCGCTCAGAAAGTCCACGTGCCATCTACCAGAACAAATAGAAATCTGAAGGAGTAAAATCTGGTGAATTTTGGTGGGTGGGTGAGAACTTTATAGATCTTTTAACATTTGATCTAACATTTGACTGCTTTTAAAGTATGTAAAGATGAGTTATCATGAAGCAAAATTATCTTACCACGCCTTTAATATTACCATATTTTTTGAATTATATTTAATATTATTAACAATGATATATATTTATATAGAGATTTAAATTTTTATTATTTAAATTTTCATGTATTAATATAAACTATATGTAGTCTCTTGTTCTCTGTTAAGATCCTAAGAGATGGGATAAGTTGATGTTAAAGGTGGAGCTTACTGTAATACTTAGGCCTTAATGGTTAAAGGTTGCTTATAAAAGCTTTTGGTTAGATTTATTTAAAATAACTAAGAAAACGATTTGACTTTTAATAGTTTTATTTTTTCTCAAAATAAAGTTTAATATTACAAATTGGTGATATCAATTCTGACTGATAAACTTGATTTTGTTAATTGTAATTATTATTTATGAAAAATCATCTCGCACTTAGGTTCAGAGGTCCTCAATACAAGAAGAAATATATATTTCACTGCCTACTTAGCGTGTGAAATATGAACAATAAAAGAAAAAAGTAATGGGAACTAGGAGCTGAAAAAAGTTAAATGATCCTCAGGTCCTGGCCAGAGTATTTAGTTACTTATTTATTTCAAACTGTGTCTTGTCAAACAAGACACGCCTGATTTAAAAGAGGAATGAAATAACACAAATATAAAAAAATTGTTTAAGATCGATGCTAGTCTTGTGAACCTTTAGTTACAAGCTAGTTTAATATTATATTATTGATATAAGTATAAAATAATAAAACTTTGTTACACGAATGTAACAAGTATCAATACAATGTACTTAATTATAAAAATCAATATCTTTTAATTATGTCTATCGAAATTGTTATTGACGATTTAAAATAATTGTAACGAATAAAAATAAAATATGAAAAATAATAAAATTTATTGACCTAATAAAACTTTGTCACAAGGATGTGACAAGTTTTCAAATGTAAAGCTTTACTTTTTTCAAATAATCACAAAGTGCATATAATTGATCCTCTGATTTCCGGGACTGGTTGATCTGTTTGCTCAGTTATTATTCGGAATATTGAAACTAATTTGTCTTCAGAGTGGTTAGGATTTTTAAACCTTCTTTTTTATTGACTAAGTTGTTAGCGGTCTTTCGTGGCGTTGCCTTTTCCCTTCTGTCTTTATTTTCTATATTATTATATTTTTTTTGACTTGCGTTTCTGCTACTTAAATAGTTTGGTACGGTAGACGCTGTAACGTTGGCGGATATACGTTGTAGGCTTGGTCTCGGCTTTTGTTATAGGTTTCTGTTTGTTCCACTGCTTGGTTTTAATACGTATTCAATACTGAAATGTTGGTTAAATTGTAGTTTATAGTTGATAGTTTCTGTTTGAATCCATTTGCTCATACGATATAATATGTAATTATCTTTTTTTAATTATTTTTTTCTGCCTTTCTTGCAATTTCTGCTCGCTTTTATACACTTTTTTACTCCTTCTCTTTTAAAATTAGTAAGTTTCTAAAAATAATTCCATTATCCTTTTTTTTCTATTTTTATCATTTTTTCTCTTTTTTTTGATATAAAAATTCTTATTGATTTTCTATTAATGGTAACTTGATGTTACCTTATTTAAAAAATATAATTAATAATAATTTCTACATAAATATAATTACTACTAATACCAATATTCATACATGTTATTATTATTATACTTTATCTTATTTATTATGATTAATAATACTAATAATAATAATTTATACATGTTATTATTATACATTATCTTATTTATTATGATATTTCACTTCCTTTTTGTTTATTATTTACTATTATTTAATTATTGTTTTATTATTTTATATAAATCAGTCAAAATCGATTTTTCTTTTTTACAATACATATATTATATCAAATAAAAAGGCAATATGCCACAAATATAAAAAACAATACAATGCTATATATGAAGGGATCACTTGATTATAGAAGGTCAATAACTAAAAATCGTACAACATTAAAGATCACGAATATTAAAAAAAGATCAATATAATGTCAAATGTTTCATAAATGTCAAATATCACGAATGTCATTGAATGCTTGAAGGGACGGAACCGTCGGATTTGTTTGACTCGTGGCAACTGATGGTGATGGTTTTGGTGGATTTGGTCGTAGTCTCCACATCTACTTATTTCTCTCTGGAGACTGATTAAATTATATTTTTCATTTTGAATATTTCACTTGTATTTTTTTGGTATCTCATACTTACTTTTCACGATCATTTTATTCTTTATTTACTCTGTTTTTATGGCTTTCCTTAATTTGAAAAACTTTCTATTGAATATATTCCAATGATATGATTGGAATAATTAAGAAATTATGGTTTTTCACAAAATTTAGGCCTTCGTGTAATCTCAAAATCATAAAACCAAATATTAAAATTAATCCCTTCAATTTTATCATAAAAATTAATTGATCAAATTATTTCTTGTGCTTTATAATAACTATTTAAAAATAAGTACTTTTTGAGTATTTTGCCTTTTTTAAAAACAATTATTCACAATATCTCTATCGGATAGTAAATTGAAAACGACGGTGTCGTAATAGTTTTCCGGCTATGGGGGTAGTAGTTAGATGGCTAAGCCAAAAGGTAATCTTGCTAATGTTTTAATATATACAAGGACATATTATTATCATCAATTTACTTTTTTATCTACCATATTTATTATTGAACGAAGAGTTAACCGTATTCAAGATGGTCAAGTAAAGCAAAATATCCATTAACAATGCCTAAAAATTGTGAGGCATTTTTCAACAAGAAACCATCACACTTATGCAAGATAATTCTCGTTTTCATATAGACTACATAACCAAGTTATTCTTAGAACAAAATATCTTCATTTGAGTCTCTCATCCTTCTCAATCCTTAAACAAAACCTTATTAAATATATATACAAGAGAAAAGGATAAGAACATTCAATTCAGTGAATGAAAAACATTTCTCGGTGGTCACACAAGATGAAACCTGATGCTCCAGTTGAAGCGCCAGCAGAATTATCTGAACTAGATTAATTTGACGTATGGTTAATATTTGTCGAGGTTGCCAGTCAGTAAAGGTTCGTTCTTTTCATCCTTCTTAAATACCCTTTATTAATTTTATTTCCCATCTGATTTTTTAAAAATATAAAATAATTTTAAAGTTAAACATTTAATAACAAAATTTAATAAAATAATAAATTTTTTTGACATTATTAATTAACTGAAACAAAAAATAATCGAATCATTGGGACAAATCATAAATTATCCCATATTATTGCATTACCTATGTATATTTCTTTTCCTGATATTTTTCTATACATTATTTAATGTAATTTTTTAACATTTGAACTTTGTAAATTGTCTGTTGCTATGTTATTGGCAGCCGGATCAGTTTCATTTTGATTAATTTAATTATTATCTTGTTAATATTATTCTATAAATTATATTTTCTGTTGTTAAATTGGCTTAAATTTGGGCCATTTTACTTTTTGATTTCAATTTCAAGTCTTTCTTAACATTTGATTAGAAAGATTAAAACTTTTTAGCAAATATTTACAATCTGAAAAACATATTTTGTAATAAAAGGTTTGATACAATTATAAATTTTTAATGAAAATTGTTCCAAATCAACTTAGAATATTCAGTATTATTGACCAAACCCCATTGGTAAGGGTTAAGTCACTGTTCCAACAATTTAATTTATATTTGATATTTTAAATAATTTAAAACATCTTTCGCTTTCGAATTCTCAGATATCCATTATTTATTTTATATTATTATCTTAATTAAGATTATTTATTTTTCACTTAATTGTTCATATATATATTTTGCACCCAAACTCAGTGTATTCTTAAGATGACTATTCATTATTAAATAATTACCATTGCACTTTACCCCGGTCGATAAATGAAGCACAATTTATAACACACATTCAAAATTGTCAAGTTTAGATATTAAGGAATCAATATTTTTTTGTATGTAATTTTAATCTATTTAAATAAATATTGATATAAGTATTGATAAAAATAATAATTGTAGGGACGATATAAATCCGTGTTAGAGTTTTATTTTTATTTGGCTTATTAAATTTGTTTCGGGAATTTTAGGACATATTTTTCGTTTTTCAATTAAAAAGTAATTTTAATTTAATTTAATTTTTTTAATGAAAAATATTTATAAGCTTATAATTTATAATTTTAGGTTTGATTTTTTTAAAACATACTTTTCAATTATTGGAAATTATTAGTATTGGTTTAATTGATTATTATTTAATAATTATTGAATTTAAGTTATTATAGGTAAATATTTAATTTTTTTGCAACTTAATAAACTTTATTTACTTTAACATAATCATTTTTAACCAATTATAAATAAAATCCATAGAAATAATCGGAATTAAAGTAATTTTGACAATAAATATTTTTTAAAAATAATGTCATAATTCATTCGATATCGATACATTTTGATTAAATATTATGTGGACATTTTTATTTTTATTTTGAGTACTAAAATTATTATAATTTAGTTTTAATTGGTACAATTGTTTGAATTAAAATATAATATTATATAAAATTAAATAATATATTTATACGTTAAAATAATAATGATTATCATTTTGAAGTTCAAGATCTTATGATAAAATATTTATAAAATTGAACTTGATAATATTTTATGACTAAATAAAATTATTATAAAAATAATAACAATTAAAAATAAAAGCGAATTAATTTTGAAGAACTTATCTAGATTTTTCATGTTCGATTACAGATATATTTAGAATATTTTTAGAAAATGTTAAGTTTTAATTTTTTTCTTTAGATGATCTTCGAGAAAAATACTCAAAAATCTTGTTATATACAATTTAGATTTTATTTTCCTGTCTATGACAGTAAAAATATTGAAAATTATTTTATATATTATTATAATGTTAATAACATATTAGAAAAAAATAATACAATTTATATTATAATATAATATTTTCAACGTTTTATTAGCACGCTAGGAATCATGATTTTGAAAACACGTAATTATTTCGCAATGTTTTTACTTCTTATAATTATTTTTATTTTTTTTTGTTTTTCTGGATTTTTGTGTCCCAAAAAGTTTAAATTTTACTTATATTTAAATATTCTTATATAAAATGTTATATTTTAGGGGATATATGTTAAAAGAAATAATTATCATATTATTCAGTCAATGAGTCTAAATTGTCTCTGTTGTAAAAAATGCAAAGATCGAACAAAAGAAAAAGTTACCAATATTCCAATATCCCCTCATGATCATAGTAATGTAAGCATAACATATGAACTTGAATCAGCCGATTTTATCGGTTTGTCCCCTGGTATGAAATTAGAAATGAAAGATTATGAAAGGTCGTGTAACCGTAGCACCAGATCTAAGGAATTTCAAAGCAGTCATTTTGATTCAACAGATTTTACTAACCGACGCTTGGCATCTTCTATTTTTGAAGATCAAAAATCATGAATTTATCTAACATTTTTAATAAAGATTTTCTGTACTTATTTTAATTAAATATAATGATTATATTAATTTATATATTATTTTCATTAATAATAAAAAATTTAAAATTCTTAATTATTTATTTATATTATTTAAAAATATATCAAAAAAATTATTAGCAAATATTGTTCGATAATCTAAATCATTGGTACCTCTTGAATCTCAATTTTCGTTTGAGATTACTCCAGTATGCTTCAATGTTTTGAGTGAAAATTTCACTATTTTGCGGCATTCAACATTTTCTAAATGATAAATCGCAAAATGTAAGAATTAATTTCAGGAATTAACTGTGAGCTTTCAACTAATGATCACAATTGTCGTTCCAGACAAAACGCGTCTTTTTAAAAAAGAAATCAAAATTTTTCTGTTCCTTTTCACACAAGTTTCAAAAAAAAAATCTGTTTATTTTGGAGTTCAACATCAGCAAAAACAGAAATCAAACCATCCATTATAGATGTTGATCATTGTGATATCTTGAAAACTAGTGAAATTAATCCATTTCATTC
>JBBMKC010177428.1:0-15283 GCA_037834085.1 Bipalium vagum | reverse complement strand
TAATAATAATAATAATAATGATAATAATAATAATAATAATAATAATAATAATAAACAATAATATAATTATAAAATATAATAATTAATTGATACTAATACACGACATTAATATTTTATCGTTTTAATAAAAATAGTAAAATATTTTCTTTAATATTTACATTATGAACGCTTTTTTTCTGTCAAATTGTTATGCCAGGTGTGCACGTGTCACTGATTTGGTGTGTCCTTGATTTCTGTGCGTGTGTGTGTTCGCTTGTTATGCTTGTGGCATCACCATAAAAGGGAATTGAAAACGGCGTTCGTCTAAGAGGGAAGGGAGCAATTTGAAATTTATTCATTTCCACAGACATTCTCCACTTTCACTTTAGCGTGATCCGCAATGAATCATGGACCACTGGTTCTGAATATAAGCCTCGTCAACTTTCTCTCACGAGCAGAATCGCGTTGGAAAAATTTATTCCATGTTTTTTGTGTGATTTGTGTTGTAAATACAATTATGAAAACCATACCGATACACCGACCGGACCTGCGTGTGCACGGAGGCATGTTCCTCATTATAAGGACAATAATTTATTTATATTTATCTTTTAAAAAAATTAATGAATTAATTATACATCTTTCCCATCCCTCCCGCCCGCCCTTTACTACTATAAGTACATAACTACACATTCATTAGTGAGTCGCGGTGGCTATGATGGTGAATTTCTCGTGTCCTCTTGCTTGATTTATTCCATGAGTTGGAGAATATTACCATCTATGCGGCTATTGGTTAATAATAAAGCATTGAGGATAAGCTGCAATTGTGTTTCGTTGTTCGATTTAGTCGTTCAGCAGAATTTGATTCCCTTTCTGCTGATATTTATTCGACTTAATTACTATTACTACTGTCAATCGATTATTTTTATTATAACAACTGATTTTTCGATATTTTCGTATGTTTGATATTAAATATTTGATCAATAATTTTAATCTCATCTCTTTATTTTATTTTTATACCAATCAATTTTAGATAGCAATCAAAAGATTCATATATATAGAATATTTTAATTACAATCAACGATAAATATTATATAACTCAGTTATGATTTTAAATTTCCAATATTACCCTCAGTTGATTATAACAATTGATTTTGTTAATTTCCTCTAAAGATTTTATAAATTTCTCTACGAACTGATTTTAAATGGAAATCGAATATATTTTATTTATTAATTATTTTTAATATTTTAATTTTTAATCAATGAAAAATAATAAATTATTCAATTATGATTATAGATTTTCTTTTCCTTGTCATTAATATAGAAATTTTTTAAAAAATTAATAATAAATTGTCACAATTGATTAATGTTGCGCTCTCTATTTGAATACTTGTTCAAAATTTATTTTTTTGTTTCAATCAATTTTTTAAAGTGTCTTATCAAATTAAACTTTAAAAATTTAATTGTTTTATTATTATTATCCTGAGTACAATCAAACTTTTCTTTGGTAATTAACGATTGATCAACATGAATTTCAATAGCAATTTAGACACCTTATTCGGTAGAGATATTTGTCATTGTTGTGAAGTTAAAGTGTTGAAGGTGTAATCTCTGTTACCGAAAGTATTATTGTTGTTAGGTTTCACAAATGACTGGCAAATAGAATTTGAGGCGGCTTGTATTTTTTGTGTGTCTATGTGTGTCTATGTTTGTAATTAAAATATTCAGCCAATCATTGATCAAATTAAATCAGTTTAAGATTCAATAATCAAAATAATCACATTTGATTTTTTTTATTTATTATCGATTTTTATTATCGGATTTGTGCTTGTTCGCGGAATATTTTATTCTGTAATTGAATCCGTTGTTTTTTTCGACTGCCTTTGTCTGTGAATTTCGATTTCATCGACCATTTTCACTCGCTCGCTCGTTTTACCAGGAAACGTCAAAAAGTTACTGCTGACAATTTGTACCGATCGACCCCCCACGCACACACACTCAGCAAAAAGTGTGTTGCGAAATTTGTCCAAACTCTCAATTTTCATTTGATGATTTCAAGACAAGGTGATCAGTTCTGTCAGCGTGGTGACAGCACCGAGAACGTTGGAAAACATATAAATATCTCTGGAAATTTTAAAAAATCCATTGACAGATCAACCACGCTTTTGTTTTAAACTTTTTTGCGATTGATTTTCCATTGGCTATCGATTTGTTCCATTTTCTTTCAAAGCTGTAACGCTATTCTCGTTTATCATCAACATTTCATTTTTAACAATCGTTATTCCCAGTCGTTTTTTTCCAATCCTTTTCTTGTTTTTCTTTTTGTTTCCGGAGAAATCGGTTCTCATCTCCATTGTTCTTCATGTTGGGTATGGATGAGACTTATTTCGAGAGCTTAAATCAATTTCCAGACTCGAACAATCCGATGGATTATTTTCAACTGCGATACAATCAGGTATGAATTCTGAAAACTCCATTATTAATAATATATAACTTTTGTCATCCTCTTAATATTATTATCGATTATCGATTATCGATTATTATTATTATTATTATCAATTTATAGATCATTGTTTGTAATTCAGTTTTATAAATTATCGCCTTACAATCACTGTTAATTTTAATGTTTATTCTATCGATTATTTCCCTAAAATTGTTTTCAATTACATTTTTACTGTGAAACTTTGGAAAACTGGCGTTTCGTTATTGTATGGTAGGCAGCACTGATAAGATAAGAGGACCCATGCACAATATCTCCAACTGTACTTTGATTCAAGATATTTGCTCGTTGCTCTGTTGTTCAATCGCGTCGTTTATCGGTGGGGCAACATTTCAGCGATTAATTGTGATTGTTTGAGCAAAACGATATGCTATTGATTTTTTTGTGTTCAAGTTGGTAAACAGTAATCTCTTTTGGTTTCATTAAGAACGAGAGAGAGACAGAGACGGAGAGAGGTAGGTAGGTATAAATTGAAAAGTTGATTTATTTTGTTTTATTGACATAACTGTATCTATCTATCTATCTCCATTTATATTTATATATGAATATTGATGACTGGCCCGGTTGTCAGGCAAGGGGATCGATGACATGTTTTGGCACTAGACAATGGGAAACAGTCGTGTCGAGAGGAAACAGTATGTTCAACTGTCTGCAATAAGACATCATTTGTTTTCATTTTGACATTTCCTTTTCCAATTAATTGTTCAACTAAGGAGACCATTTGTACCGATTTTTCAATCAAATTACGCTTTTGATTGGCAACATAAATAAATAAATTTATTGCGATTTTTGGAGTCTTTCTTTCTCTGACATTTACCCTTTGTCTTTGGAAACCCATCAATGTCGTTGTTGTTGTCGACGTCGTCGTCGTATATTTTTTCCGCTTAATTAACCATTTTCGCCCGTTCGGCATATTCCCTTTCACACGGTAGTAATCATAACAATTGGAAATCGACCATGTCTTATTTTCTTTGTGGCCACTATGTGAGCGACTAATGCTTTTTGAGACAGTACTGACTTGTGTTTTTCATTTGGAAAACGTTACCATTTCAGCGCAATTCTAATATGGCTAAAATTGGTTTTACTTTACTGGAAAGCTAAAACACGTTGAACTAGCTTTCATTTCCGAGCTTTGTTGATATACTTTGGTTATTTCCTGGTTCGAAAAACGATAACAAATTTACATACAAGAAGGAGATTAATAATATATTTCCCAGACCAATTTTTTCTTTTAAAGAATTATTTTTTCTTGATTAAAACGAGGAGAAAGTGTAGATATTGAGATTATCAATTCGTTAAGAGAAAAATTACAAATAATAATGAAAAAAAGTTCAGTTGACATGAGATGTTTTCATTTTAATTATATCTCAATTTTTTGTTCATGTCAAATATTGAAGAAAGTATTGATTTCATTTCAAAAAAACTCATTAATAATAATAGTAATAATATCAATTATTAATATGAAAACAATTAATCAATGCATTTATCTGAAACAGTTTCTTTAATGGCGCTTATTTTTTCATTGCAATGAAGGTTTTGTAATTTCTTTTATTTAATAATTAATTGATTTAATTTATTATTTAATTAGGTCTTATATTTACATTTATAGATTTAAAATACTTATATTTTATAATTTATTGATTCCTATATCATAAATCTGAAAGTCTTAATTTTTGATTTAATCAATTTTTAATTAACAATTCATCGAAATTCTGCTATAGATTTATAAAATTATTAAGTTATTATTATACATTATATTATATATCAATTTAAATGAGGTTTTTATTTATCATTTTGAAAACTTTATATTTTTTAAATTGTTTTTAATTTATAACTTATTATTTTTATATTATTTCTGAAGTATTTACGATATAATTTATTAATTTTAAAATTAAAAATTCCAATGATCAGATTACACTTCAAATAATTCTCTTCATCTACGACCCTTGGATATAATAAGTTAATATTTTTATTACAAATAAAATGATATAAAATTTTAATATTGATGGAATAATAATAAAAACATTAATAATATTTCTCTATAAAGATTATTATCGTAACATATCGGAAAATAATAACATTTAATATATTATCAAACTGACTTACTATGTATTATGTAATTTATTCTGTCCTGTAATAAAACCGTTGATAAAAAAATCTATTATAACAAATGTATTTAACAAACAAATTATAGATTAACCTTTTGCTTACCGTGTTTTTTTATTATTTTTTTCTTATTGTTGTGGACTTAAAATTTATTAGTATAATTATATTCCATTATTATTTTATTATTATTATTATTATTATTATTATTATTATTATTATTATTATTATTATTATTATTATTATTATTATTATTTTAAAAATATTAAAACTCATCCGTTTAAAAGATAAATATTTAAATGCATTTATGAATATTCTGACGAAAAAACCATTAATTTTTAATTAATAAATATAATTGCAAAATCTATTTTCTTTTATTATTAAATCAAGTGTATAAATACTTAATAATAATATTATTATTATTTGTATTAATTTAAATTCTTTACATTTAAAGCAAAGCATCTTTTAAGGTTAGCAAAATTTTTAATGAATGTTGAACAGAAGGAAAAAAATTTAAAACACGTTAAAAATGATCCTAAACTTTCAGAGAGGGTGCCAAAAAAAGGTTCTCAAATAAAGGGAATATTTTGATTATATATTTATAAATAATAATAATCAATAATATTAATAAAAAAATATTTCACATATGTTTATTGAACCGAGACAATTTTTAGAGCAAATATGAAAAGGGATTTGACTCCAAAAATTCATTTTTAGTTTTAAGACATTGCATTCTTTTTATTAAAGCTAAAATCTCCAATAGCTTTAGAGAATGCATTTAAAACAAAAAATATTTTTTCGGTAAATTAAAGAGGATTAATGATGTTGTCGTCTGAAATAATAACATTTGGGTTTAGAGATTTTTTTCGTTTAATATTTTTCGGAATGAGTTTTATTAATTCATTTTAATTAATAACATTTTCTGGATATATCTTTCACTTAAATCAATTCTTTTTCGACTTGATTTTTATTGAAAATCAATAATAGATTATTGTAGTGGTTGATTTTGAATTATCCCTTTCCTTTTAATAATTGATTATATTTACAATATACCATTGGAGTCAAGTATAATTAGTCAAGGATAAAATGCCTAAAAATTCTCGTACACCGACTTAGCTGTGCATTTTACAATTGATGCTCTTATCATATTTTTGTATTCAATATATAACCTTGAGCGATTTATCACTAGCCAATGAAAGGTTATAAAAATATTTATCATTATCAATTTAATTTAATTAAAATATTATGTTAATATTAGATAATTATATAAAAATAATTTCAATAATTAAAATAATCATTTGGTTCTCATAACCTAGAGTGCAAATTTTATTTCTTTTTCATGAAGATTATTACACTATTTATCATTTTATTATTTGTTTTGGTATTTAACATTTAAATCTGAAAGGATCTCTAAAAATTCAAAATAATTCCATTTTGTGGAAAAATAATTACATTGAAATTGATTTGTCAAGTATGAGTTTAACACTCTTTAAACATATTTAGAGACCAAATAAAATAATTAATGAGGTTTTTTTCGTTTTTAATACGTCGCTTATTACTTGTTTCTTTTTTCTTTTATTTCTATTTATTTGCTTGTCCAATATTTTGTTTAAAAAACCATTTTGTATATTTCGCTTATTTTGATATAATTAATCTCGATTAACAAATGGTCCAATGAAATTGATTAAATTATTATTGGTTTAAATAATATGTTTAATTTTATTAATTAATTAATTTCTTAATAATTTTATTCTATTTCAATCAAATTAAATATCCAATATTTAATAAAATTTCATCTATAATATAAAACAATTATATTTTGATATTATTGAATAATATTTTAATATTATTAAATAATATTTTAATAAATATTGAATTTGCTACTTTACACAGTTATAATATTATTTATTTTTGATAAATTATTTTATCATTTAATTTTTAAATTATTCGTATTCAAATGGGTTTTCAGTTATCAATAAAAAAACTTATATATTTTGTTTAAATTAATAGTATTTTTAATTCAATTAATTAACGTTTCAAGAAAAATACAAAAATATTTATTTTAAAGTAAAATTTAATCCATTTAATTAAATGTTTCGAATGTGATACGAAATATTGAAAATAAATAAAATAAAAATAATACCAGCCTTTGTTTTCAGCAAAAATATGAAATCATTATTTTACACAATTATAATTGTATTTTTTCCCATTTTTATATTTCTTTACCGTTTCTCTCAACACGATAAGGATATCGAAGTAAGAGTAATCCTCCTCGATATTAGCCTTTAATCCGTCGGATTTAAATTTGTTTCATGCTGCAGCACCTCGTTTTGCTGTAGCTGCAAACTTTCTCCGTATTAGCGAAGTCCAGCGAAAATAGGCCACACTGTGAACACGAAATGGTCCGTTACGAAAAAGAAACGTCACTCTCTGTCTGGGAACGGTTGGGAAATCTTGGTCGGCTTCAAGGAGACAAGTTATCAGCGTTTAATATTTTAATAAGCAGAGAGAGAGAAAATCGTCGCTCTCCTTGTTCGCTGGGCTTGTTCATCCATTAATCATTTTCACGTTTGTTGAATACCAGAATTCCTTATATAAATAGACGAATCGAAAAAGTAATTAGCCACTGAAAAATGTGGGAAAAGAATAAATTGAGTTTACCGACATTTTCAGGGTGTACTGGCTGCTGAAAGTATAAGCGGATTTCGGAGGTTGTCAGTGATCGTTGGCTGTGGTTGTCAAATGGGTATTTTATTGAATGGTGGAAGTATTGGTCATTGAGCTATTTCTCACAATCATCACTTTCAATCATGTTTTTCCAATTAATTAATGGCAGATGTTTTTGTCGGACTCTGAGAATGAACTGCGCCTTAACGCATTGATTTTTATTAGTGTCTAGTAGTCGTGGCTGTAGCTGCGATATGGGACGATGTCTTTAAATCATTCCCACCGGCATCAACACCAGTTCTCACTGATAATCCGTGTCTAACGCTGTTCTTGAACGGGAAACGTGTTTCTCGTTTCAATAGCCTTCAGCACTTTTTCCCCAGAAATATTTTTATTTGATTTCCATTGGAAATTTTGGAGGAGGAGCTATGTGGAATACATCTACGGTCCAAGCATATCATTCTTTCTCTTTTTTATTCCCAGTTCTCTTTTTGAAAAGGGAAATGTTTTTATATCAATTTTCTTTATTGCTTCCTTCCCCATTTCTCCGAATTCTTCCTTTATCCATTTCTGCAACTTCTATTATCAACAATGTCTATTCCTTCTGATGTTTAGTTTTTTCCTTCTTTTTTAAGCTGTTAATTATTGTTAAATATTTTATAAAAATAATAATTTTATTACTATTATTATTATTTCTTTTAATTAACTATTATAAAAAAAATATATACTTAAAAAGTTTTATATTTATTAATTATTAAAAAAAGAAAAAGGATAAATAATAAAAATTCTTTTTAATATACATTTTAATAATAGTTAATTAAATATAATAATAATAATAATAATAATAATAATAATAATAATAATAATAATAATAATAATAATAATAATCGATAATAATTAAAAAAATATAAAAAGTATAAGTAATAAAATTATTATTATTCTAATTATTAATTTTTAAAGAATAAATATATTTTATAAAAATAATAATTTTATTATTTAGTCTTATTTCCATTTATAATAATTATCATTATTTCTTATTTTAATTATTAACTATTATTAAAGAATGTATATTATAAAAATAATTTTATTATTTACCCTTATTAATTTTTTATTGAATTTCGAACTGGTATGTGACGAATGATGACATTATGGACATATGGAATTTCGATTTACAACACCGGTCGACAATATTTCCCCATTTCGTTGAATGCATATCATGCCTCATCTTTTCTCCTGCGATATAATTCTCGATTGGGAAATATTCTTTTATCATAAATTCGTCGAATATTGTTTACTGATAAAAATTGTCATGTAAATACAGTTTTCCATTTAATAATTTATATTTTATTAATTAAAATTATTTACCAGATATATATATTATTTATACAGAGAGCCGAAAATCCATTCCCACACTTTAGAACATTGTTTTTAATTTGCAATTTTCCCAAAGTCAATTTTGTGACATAATACGTCGTTTCCCTTTTTGTCTTTGTCAATGAAAATTATTTTTGACCAATAAAAATTCAAAGAAATATTTTCAATTTTAATATTTCACGAAAGAATAATAAATAAGTAAAAATGTTGAAAGAGGAGACAAATTCAGGTTGTTACAAAATGTTGATCAATGTACGATGAAAGGAGAACTGGGAAGAGGAAAAGAATTAAAGGGAAAGAAAATGTAAATTATTTTTACAAATTCTTTTATCAATTTTCTTTTACTTTAGATAAAAAATGTCATAATTATTTTCAAGCTTACTTAATTATTTTAACTCTAACTTTTTTTTTCTTTTTTATAATCTTTTTTATTATTTTATTATTATTTTAATCATATTCTTAATTTTATTATTAAATAACAATAACAAATTTATTATTATTAATAATATAATAATTAATATATAATATAATAATAATAATATTCTTATGACATTAATAATTTATTTTTGTCATTTATTACTAATATTATTACAATTTTACCACTTATGATAAATTATTGATTTTAGAAATCTTTATTTTGTGTCAGTTAATAATAAAAAAGATAATACCGTCTGTATCAGGAAGTTTAGGAAGTTGCTTTGTATTTTCTTAGTAAAGATCTGGATTAAAGAATTTTATTAATAAAGACATTTAAAAATAAAATATATATATGGTCTTTTGATCCTCCACCTTCTTCTATTTACAAGATAATTTTCAGATTCCATCCTCGAAGAAAGGTTTGTTCGTTTTCCGAAGTGAATCTTTCTTCTCAGTTAAATTGACCATTTTCCTATCCAGAGAATGTTGCGGTAAGCGAAGTAAGGATAGGTCCGTTTGAGTTCGATCTCGTGAATATGTTTGACAGTGTTTACTTCTTCCGCTTCATACATTTATTTAATTTCTCCACTTGATACAAATCTCTGAATTAATGGGTTCTTTCTTCGGTAGGAGCAGCAGCTCAAAAATATTTGCACTTTGTCAGCTCTACCACACAAAAGGCATCAGTTTCTTTTCATTGATCTTAGCCTTGAAAATTCTTTGGTGCAGTTAATCTCTTTTCGGATATGGTTACTTTAGGTAATCGGTGGTACGGTAAAACTGTCTCGGGTTAGGAACAAAACGCAAATTTCAACGGTTTCTTTATAAGATTCCCGAAGATTTGTTGTCAGACTTGATTTATTTACAGAACAAAACTATAATAACGTTTTGGACATTTTAAAGACGTTCCTCTTGCCTTGTACTTCTTAAGTGTTGCGAAATTGAAATCTCTGATTGAAATTCCCTGGCAATATATCACCATTGGGGTCTTTGATCGGTAAGAGAGTAATAAATGAATCTCCCGCGGCCTTTTAACAGCTCTCAGCTCATGAGTTTGGATTTAATTAATCAATATCCCTTCCTATTTGCAGCTCTGTTGATATAATAAACTGCTTGTTTCTGAAAGGGAAATGAAATTCAGATTCATCTCCAATGCCAAATTGGGATTTTTCTTATTTCTGTTTCTCATAACAACTGTCAATCATCTTCCCTGTGGATAATAATCCCGTCTTGATAGATTGACGAACTTTATTTACTTGTTCTATGTATAACATGTCAGCCAGCTTTGTTGGCTTTGTTCAGCTATTGTTCCCGTCTTCAGCATTGTTTACTGATGCCTAGGTTTTTATTGCAGCTTTCAGCAGACAATTCCCGAGACTTTTTGACATGTACGTATACGGAGAGTTGGCCAGTCTCGCGTGCGATCTACGATCTCTTTAATTGGAATTTTATTCCATTCCCTCCCACAATTTTGCAAGTCTTTTTCCTTGTGAACCACTCCATTAATTGAAATACTTCATTAACATTATTAATTTCATTTGACCAAAGTTTTACTTTCTTCAAATAGCTCAAATAAATCAATGGAGTAATTTTTCTATTTGTAGATTTAATTTTTGTAAATAATTTAATTAAAGATGTTTATAAAATGTCTTTAATATTAATTATATTATTATTATTATTATTATTATTATTATTATTATTATTATTATTATTATTATTATTATTATTATTATTATTGTTGTTGTTTTCTCATACATTTTCGTGAAAATATTAGTTGCCTTTGACAAATGATAATTTATCTTAAGGATTGTTTGATCATTTTGTCTTATATCTAACATCAGATGGTGGAAGAACATTGGACAGTCTCCATTTAATATTTAACATTAACGATAAATGTACCAGTCATATTAATTAATATAAAGATGAACTTATGAAATGTTGTTTTTATTATTTTAATTTAATTATATCTAAATTAATTAAATTATCAGTTCAACATTTACTTAACTTTATTTGCTAAAATAAATTGTAATTTTGAATACAATATATAATATAATAAGTAATAATAATAATAATTATTATTATTATTAAAATTTACCACTTTCAATTTTAAAGGGAAAAGATCAATATTGATAACAATAAAAGTTTCTATTATTGGTTTAATGGATTATTACATTCCCTTTTACTCTGAGGCGCCGTTTAGTCAAAGACTTTTTCTGAGAAGGCGCCAACTTTAGTCTGAAATTAATTAAGAATCTATGATTTTATGAGGGAAAGAAGGACATGGAAATTATTGCAATTAAATTTTAATTATAAATTATTCAGGCAAATTGATCAATTTTTTAATTATTGATTGATAAATTAATGGAAAGTCTTTTTGTCATTGGTACTATTATTATTTTTTTTACTTTTATTATTATTAGTATTATTATATTATTAGTAGTACTTTTATTTCCATGAATATTGTTTTTAAATTATTGGGTCTATGTTGTAGACGAATGTCGTAAATGATCAACTATTTTACATGTTAAATTTCGTGAACGTTTGAGTTTTTTTACTTAAAAGGCTTTCTATGGGGAAACGTCGAATGGAGAATGACGAAGTGACTATTGGTCTTTTGGTGAACGTCACGAATGACTGGGGGAAGTAAGGCGGAATGATGTAACGCCTCAATCGTGTGCAGTTATGTCAACATCATTATTTGTGGAACGTGTTTCGATGTTTTTTTATTAAAAAAAAATCTGCTTGTTTATGACGTAAACGGCACTATGTAATACTAGAGCGTACTTTGCAGCGCTGATGGCCAAAAGCACAATTCAGTTGATAGGCACAATTCTCAGAATTTACCAATCTCTCCCAATATCTTCCTTTTTCTGACCTTTTAGCCATTTTTAAATTCGAAGTCAAGCTGTAGTGAATTTTTCAAAATCGACTTTTACTGTTGAAAGTCGTAAGTTGGACTGATAACGAACCTTTCGTTCCAAATTACTTTCCAAACTTCTCTGCTTCTTCTCCGTAACACTTCAACTTTACGAATCTGCTTTCAGTGTCTGAATTTCCGACAAGTCTCTGTGATTATTTCAATTATTATCGATTTCGTTTTATTTATTCATCCTTCATTTTTTTCATTCTTCCTTGGTATTGTTTTCTTTCACATTGATAATAATTGTCACTTTTTTCTTTTTATTGTTGAATTAAATAAAAAAATATTTAAATATATTAAATAATTTTTTATCAAATGAAAAATTAATCGCTCGGTGTTGGATGTTTCTGGGATAGGTGTTCGCTGCTGAATGTGACTCTCGGCATCATAATGACCCAATGATTCTTACTTTGGCAGTCGAAAAGGCGCTGGACTGTGGCCTGATCGTCAGAATTAATTTGAAGAGATCACGGATAAGGTGGTCACCGTGGGAGATAAGTTACAATTTATTGACTCTCAGTTCAGGTTCCCTCCAAGTAAATTAAGAGTTGGAATAAATTATTATCTTGCCTTTCATCAGTCATTAATGATCAATTGACAGCCTGAACTGCTCAGGACGGTTTTCTTGTCTCCGAAATTTTCTAAATTATTATTTTAATTTTTTTTACAAAATGAACACAAGTACCAATTGATTTTTCAAAAATATTTTTAATAATCAATGTAAATTAATTATAAAATACATCAATTAATCAATAATTATTAAAAAATTAATTAATCAATATCTGTATTAAATAATCAATATATATTAATAATATAATATATTAATTAATCAATATAATAATATTAATAAAATATCAATCAATATTCAATAAAAATTAAACATTTTCACTTTTAAAACGATTATGGAAAATCGCTTAAAATTTTTCAGTTTTTAAATATAAAAATATTTTGAGATTTTTTGGTTTTTTCTTTATTAAAAATTGAAATAAATCTTTAAGAAAGAAATAAAATTTTATGTAATATTAATTTTTCACAAACGAAAAAGGCTTGTTGAAAATTTTTAAATAAGAGGATGAGTGTTGAATGTGTATAATATTAAAAATAAAAAATCTTGATAAAATCATTTTAATCGACCGTCCTTCGTGGGACCCATAAAATTCGATTTTTTCACATTTTTTCCTCATTATATTCGATTATCCGACTTTTTGATACCCTACTGAATAAAGGCTTGTTCGATAATTGTTTCTTTTTCTTGATTGTTGCCATATTATGTGGTGCTCCGTTTTGTATAAGCTATGAATTCTCTTCAGGCCTACTCTCCTAACAATCCGGATCCAGCTAGCGATCTGATATCGTCAGACCCCGCTCCATACACGAATACCAACTCAATGGTGTATCGGCTCTCGGAGATGAAAACCAACCAGATTTTGCCCCTGACCAATGTCAATACAGATCTGTACGAGCAGTCGAACTACTTTCCATTCGGTTAGTATTATGGTTGTCTGGCTGTTGATTTTCATCAGATTCTGAGCATTATATAATATTCTGTGGCTCTCACATCAATAATCAGTATTAGCGCAAATCTTATTCAAATCATCCATTAAAATATTTTTTTTTCTCTTAATAGTGATTTTTAATTATTCATCATTTCCCGGGCCAGTTAACTTTGATTGCACGGCCAAAAAAGATTGATCTCCAAATACCCCTCTTTGTCTTCGCATAATGATGCCTCGTACTCTCCCCACTCGCCCGTCGACACACTGCTGTATTGATCGAATGCTTTTCACTGTGGGAACAATGCGAGCAGCGTAAATGAGTCGTAATTATTGAACTGGGAACCATGTGGCTTGGTACTGCATAAATTCCCACACTTGAGTAGAGGGCGGGCGAGGGACTTCGGGGAGGGCCGGGAATCTTTTGTCATCGTCAAGTTAATCATTTTTAATGGTTTTTTCGTTCGCTTTTTCATCTTTTTTCATTTTTAATCAAGGTGAATTTGGATTTCATTTATGTTAACAGGCACTGTGAAGGAGTTCGGGACATGTGTGATTTCTCCTCACAGTTGTAAATGGGCACTTTCATTTCTCCGTAATTCCATAAGGAAAACCGTTTTGACATGTTAATCTTACGACTAGGTGCCGCTCCAGGTGGCAACGAACACCGGAATGGAAAAGAAATTTTGTGCTGGGAATCTCATAACCCTATAAGTCTTAGACAAACATCATCTTTTCTTTTTCAATCTTCTCTAATGGTGTTTTGCTCAAATTTTACAGTTGATTTTTCTGCTTTGAAGTAAAGATTCAGTTGGGGCCGAAAGGTGGGAGTAATTTTTTTCTAAGTTTCCCTAGTCTGAAAAGGCAGGGATAAATATGACTAAAGAATTTCTGAAAGAGAAAAATGTCATTTTTTAATTTTTCTTTTTAAAAATTTAGGATTGACGAATTGATTTATTTTATCCTTTGCCATGTTCCAGACTTGACGATGAATCCTTCGTAAACATTTATATTACGGGAATTTTTTATATTTCCTTGGGAAGACGTTTTAACATCCATATCATGAAAAGTTGATTAGGAAAAATACTTTGTAAAACATTTATTCATTGTGGAAAAACGAAGAACTTCGGCCAAGACTTTGGTAAGTATTAAAAGAGAAGAACTATGAAAATAGCTTAAGAGTACTCAAATCTGTTTATCTAATTGAATTTTTTTATGGTTTCACTATGATTTTAATAGTTATCCCTTCGATACCTTTTCCTATTTGCTGTATTAATATTCGCCAACAAATCACGCCTCGGTAAAATCAATTTGTCCATCGAGACCAATAATGAAGGACAGATACAACTGTCAAAATGTCTACGAAGGAGACGCTCTTTCTTCTTTGACTTGAAAGAAACTTAACCTCATTCGTAGGCAACACTCTTGGACTGTAGTTCAACTCTTTCATTTTTATATTTCTGTTGTTAACTCGGATTGCCTCTGTTCCCTTTATTCTTCTTTTTTTACATTTCAGTAAATTGTATTTTCGTGAAAATTGAAATATAAATAAAATATTTATCGATTGGTGGTCTCCGAGCTTTCTGAAAACTAATGGATTTCTATTGCTCAGAGTTACAAAGGGTTCTTCAAAATATTGGATTTTCTTTTTTAATATTGAAGAGGTTTGTAGACAAAAATTACTTTGAGAATTCTTTGGCTTACTCCAGACAATTTCTAAACTGAATTAATTTTTAAATGTATTTTTCAAATTATTTTATTATTATTATTATTATTATTATTATTATTATTATTATTCTTATTATTATTATTATTATTATTATTATTATTATT
>JBBMKC010177319.1:0-15283 GCA_037834085.1 Bipalium vagum | reverse complement strand
TCAGAGTAGTGGTATTTCACTGTCGAACGAAGTCTCCCACTTATGCTACACCTCTAATGTTTCCCTACAAAGTCGGAATAGAGTCAAGCTCAACAGGGTCTTCTTTCCCCGCTATATTTTCCAAGCCCATTGCCGTGGCTGTAGGTACGCAGTTAGCTTCAATTTCCATCCGCAGTAAAGAGATCTAAAATTCGAGTTTTTTTAGTTGCCCATTCATTCTTTTCTTCCTTGGTTCTTCGTACCATGGGCGAAAAATTTATATACTAATTAAATAAGTATGTTGAAATGTTTATTATACAAGGTAGACCCAGGGATGTTATTTACTTAGAAAATTTAAAACAAACTTAAATTTATAATAACCTAATTTACTCACGTGATAAAATTTTTATACATAATCAAAATTTGTGAATTCGTGGAAATGTTTTTGCTTAAGAGATTTTGAAAATTTTATATTTATTTACTAAAAAGTAATACAAATTGCAACATATTCAACTTTGACCATTTCGTATTTTTTTCATTTAGTTTGTTACTATTATCAAATAGCATGAAAAATGGTATAGAAAGGATTTATCTTGTTTGGTATTTTCCTTGTCTGTTCTTCATTGATAACAATTTTTCTTTTATTTATTAATTTAAAATTTAATTATTGATTAATTAATTATTGATTATTATCATTGAATTATTACATTTGATTGTTTTTTTTTGATTATTTGATAGATTGTGTCTTTGTTCAATTATGTAATTTTGTGACCAATATTATATTATTATTCTCGTACCTATTTGACAATTTAGTAGTTGTTACCATTGTATTTTTAAAAATTTAATTGATATTAACATTTAATTTAATTGTTTAAGTAATTATTATTTATCAAAATATTTGACTTTCAGTATGATCGATTCTTGATAAATTTGATTTTGTGATTGAAGACATTTTTATTGATTATACGAGACATTGTGTTTGTTATTGTTAATAAAGTTTGTTATTAAAGCTTGTTAATAAAGTGTTGTTCTCAGTTGTTTTAACTCATTCATTTGCGTACACGTATTGACAACAGTGAAGGGGTTAGTAAACTTTGCCAGCTACGTGTTACGCCGAAAATAATTTTTTATAAAATTTTTTGCTTTTTCGACTTTTTTTAAAAAGAATTCTGAACTTAATAATAAAATGACTCCAGCAAAGGAAATTATTTTAATAAAAATATTTCATAATAAAAATATTATTCATAGTAAAATAATAGTATAATTTTGATGTTTTTTTCGTTATTATGTATAAAAAAATTAAAATTTTTGGTTTAACAAATAAAAATGGAAAAATAAATTTTTTTTTGTCTCATATAGTTTCAGTTTGAAAACAAAAAACAAAAAAAATTGAAATATTTTTATTAAAATAATTTCCTTTGCTGGAGTCATTTTATTATTAAGTTCGGAATTCTTTTTAAAAAAAGTCGAAAAAGCAAAAAATTTTATAAAAAATTATTTTCGGATTTTGGTTAGAAATACCCACCTCAAAAATGTTTACATTTATAATAACATTTATAATAAAAGAAAGGCAATTTTCCATGGGTTCCAAATTCACTTATTTCCTGTTTTAAATATTATTTTGTTTAAATTAACATTTACCGAAAATTTTTATTAAGGAAAATTTTTATTTTCAAATCATAAATAATATTTTTTATAATTTATATTTTTAAATTAGAAAACCAATTTTCACTTTTAAAAAAGCTTTCAGGAGATAATGGAACGGGTTTAGAAATATATTTTTCTATTGTTTGTTTAAAAGAGAAAAGGGGGCCTTAGGGTCATTGAAAGAAATGGTAATTAGAATTAATTGAGGTGTTACAAAGACTGAGGTCTCTTATATGAAGGAAAAAGCAATTAAGAATGATGGCACAATGGAATAATTAATTATCCCAACCATTATTCACAATTTTCTTCAGCTTTACCACATTTATTAATTTCATTAAAATTAATTAAGAAATGAAAGTGTAAGGAGCGAAGACTTCTCCTCGTCAAATGGAAATCGATTTCTTGATATCTTTAAAGGGTCTTTTTAGGCCTTTTCCTGACTTCAATAGGAATACGAATACCTTTGAGACCAGGGGACCTCAAATCGTTAACAAACAGAGTTTTTTGAGTTTTCAAATGAAATTATCCTAGTTTTGAAATCATTTTAAATACCATTTCCAAAAGAGCGAACAGTCACGTCACACACTTTGTAAGTTTTCTCTTCGGTAAAAAAGGCTTTACCAAAATGGAGATGAATAATACAACGAAATGGTCAAAATACCATCGACCATTTTGAAGCTTGTTTACCAAATTAATAAATTACCAATGTATTTCCAAATACGACACACCCACACACTCGTGGAACGACACTTCGCCACAGAAATAATAATGGCTTGTCACCCAGCTCAAAATAAAAGCTGATTGTTGACAAGGATGATTTTAATGTTCGACCAAATTCAGTGAAAGTAAAGTACCTGGAGCGGATAAGAATATTTCTCATCTTCATTTCGATCTGTATCATTAACGACAGCGCTAAAGGTTTAGCGATAATTTTACTCCATTCATCCAGCTCTGCAAGTTGTCATTATTTTTCCGTTCCGTATTAATTAAAACAAAGAATAGATTAATTATCAAAAGAACTGTGAATAGCTTTCCACGATTCACAGCTATAACAAAACAATACCTTTCCAATCTCCGTGGAAATATATTATATTTCTCCAACCTCATCACGTATGATATCAGCCTGCGGATAAAATCTATATCTCTCCTGAGATAATTCTTCCCTTTCCATGCAACCATGTCTACACCGTCATCATTTCTTTCAAGAAACCAAACGTTTTTACATTCCTTTCACTGAGGTAGAAAAGGATTTTCTGTAAGAAGGAAGGGCTGTGTCTGTGTCTCTCTATATATGGGAGCAGGATATTATATTTCTCATTTGGAAATGGTTTCGTTAATATTTTTAATAATCTTTTTTCTTTTCTTTCTAATATACATCGCGGAAAATAGTGAGATCTTCATGATGGCCGAGTCATGTGTATACGATCACTTTGAAAGATCCCATGATTCGTCGATATTGAGGTGTGCCTTCAAGTGTTTCATGGAAGAATGCAAAGCTTTTCAATTCGACATGCTCACCTTTGTCTGTCTCTTGTACCGATATCTTGAAATATGCCAATCGAAGACCGGCTGTGCTAATGTGGAAATTTATATCAATAATCGATTCAATGGAAAGGTGAGTGATGGTGTTTTGATTAATTATTATTATGTCGTTTTTCAGTTCCACTCCGATTTATCACTCCAAAGACATACCCTTTTGAAACACGTTCAAAAGGATAAGGCAGCGAGAAGTGTATATGGTTTAAAAATTCTTGATGCTGGTGAAGCTTTCGGTCTGATAAAAAATGAAATTATTATTGCGGCCATGGGAATGTACAAAGGTTCCATTTTGATAACCTTGGTGAGAAGTGATAAAGATTTACTTGCGAACAACGTGGTGGCTTATTTGACTAATGGTAAGTGTAAGGTGTACAGTAAATGTGTTCGGAGAACAAGTACCATGAAGACGTTACCTGAGGAAAACGATTTGATAGTCGAGATAGATGACGATAAATTTACATTGGAAAAAGTGAAAATAAAAGTCGAGGAAGATAATTGGAGTTTGATTGTGTGGAACGGCCTTTTTCTTCAAACGTCAAAATTGAGAAAGACCTTATTGAAGCTGTACGGCATTTGTCTGACTGATGAGAAAGGTTTTGACAGCTTTGACATGATTGGCAATGTTTGCAAAAACATTACAGGGAACCAATCTGCCAAATGTGATCTGTGAGTGATATTGAAGGAGAGAGAGAGCACTGTTAACTTTGTTGAATGTGCTTATGACGATTAAAACAAAATAATTGAATTGAATAATAAAATTCCTGTTAAAATTGTGTTTTCTAAAATATTTTCACAAATGTAATTTGAGGTCACTTTTGGATTAATTAAGATTTTGAGCTCATTCCCGAAGAAAAATCGTTCAAAAGGTTTTTTTGTTTTTGCAATTAAATCATGGGGCCTAGCCGGTGAAAAAAAAATTTTCATAAACTGAGGTCCTGGTCAATATTTGTCAACGATCCAAAGCTTTAATAAGGTGAGCAAGACAAAATAACATTAGGGTTAGGTCAAGGCAAGTCAAGAGACGTATTTATGTAAAAGGCTTTGATGAAGAAGACAGATCGATTCTCTCAAGGATCCGCTATATTTCCGACTTCTATCTGTTAGGGTCAGCCTAAATATTTGTTTTAGATGTAAAAAATTATGTTATGATTTTCGATTAGGGGTACTTTGTGTAATAAGTAAAGGTAGTGAAGATTTTTACAATGTTATAAATGATGTTCTGACCACTCGTTATCGAATTATAATCAAGGGAATACATCATCTTTTGTCTGATGAAAAAATATCTCATACCTCTGTTCTTTATCAGATTGCGGACACTTAATTATAAATAAATCATGACACATGACACTGAATTCACCAAGAAACCAACCTGAGCCTTATATTTATCATTGACAGATAATCGGAAAGTGGAACTTGTCGTGTTCAACATGTATGTCTCACAATATTCATATAAAAAACAAAACAAACTTTTACAGTCAAACTGGAAACTTTTGCAATCGGTCACGTGGCATTGGATGACGCATCCAATCAAAGATGGACCAGAAAGATTCTTCAAACTCAAAGCAGCATACAAATCGACGGATTTGTAAAATGAATCTGAATAAATCTTCGAAATAATCAAAATTAAACAGATTCTAAAAATCATTGTTGAATGTCTCGTTGAGAGACAACAATAATTAATATAATATGCTCCTGAGTGTGTTTGCACACAATATCGCCGCTCTCATTGTTATTGTTTAAATGAGGACATAAAATAGAAATATCATATCTACCGAAAAAATACGAGAGAAGAGCGGAAACAGTTTTTGGTAATACATCTCGCAACGGTGGCTGTGGGGGACATTTCAATAAGGAGATTTATAAATAAACTTGTCCTGAGATTTGTGATAATGGTTTTATTATTGTTAAATGTTGAAGAGAGAAAGGAAAAGACGGTTTCCATGGAAACTAAATTCATTAACCCCAGTTTTTAATATTATGTTGTTTAAATTAACATTTACTGAAATTTCTTTTAAAAAAATATTTATTTTAAATTATAAAAATAATTAATTAAATATAATGAGAAATATAAAATAATAATAATTTTTATAATTCCTATTTTTAAATGAGAAAAACAATTGTCATTTTTAAAAGTGCTGTTTGGAGATAATGGAACGGTTTTAGAAATGTATTTTTCAATTGTTTGTTTAAAAGAGGAAGAGGAGGTCTTATGGTAACTGAAAGCAAAACGTAATTAGAATTTATTGAGAGGTCACAAATGGTCGGTTTTTTAATTGAAGAGAAAAGCAATTAAGAATCGTTTCCTTTCAAATTGGAACAATGGAATAACTAATTATCCAAACCACCTTTCCTCTTTTATTTATCTTTTTCTTGTGTCCTAATGAAAAAAATTTATTCTAATCCAGGGATGGGTCGGTCAAGTAATACTTTATTTTCATATTTTAATAGTTAGAGTTAATCAACATTGCAGAATATTGATATCGAAGATAATGAAAAAAAAACGAAGAAAATGCTTCTCTATTATTCGATTAACAAATGTTCAATCACGAATTGACTCTAAAACCGTAGATGAAGCAAAGTGCTCTCCCTGTCCAATTTAGACCTAACCTTTATTACGGTATCTTTAATGGAATATATTGTGTGAGTTAACTTGTGACTCAACTACGCGCTATATCTCTGAAATTGAAAGTTATGCTTTCTTCGGTCATTGGTAAATTTGATTCACGATTATTAGTAAAATATTCAGCATAGACATTTTATTAATTTACCTTTCATTTACCTTCATTTATTTAATCAATTGATTATTTAAAACAAATATTACATCATTAAAACATCATTTGGTCTCTTCAGTACTAAAGACGTTTCATCTGTACTAATATTATAAATAATAATAGAATTCTCCATTTTAATTTTTATTCAAAAATAATACCGATTTAAACAAAGTTTAAAAGCAATTTATTTAATAAAGGCCTCAAAATGACGAAAGATGAAGGTATAGATATCTTTTACTTTCTCAACAGGAAAAATCATACAGAGTGACGGCAGATGGACATTTTCCAGAAGAACAATATCCGACATGAAGTTTCATATAATTATTGTTTCAAATTTCGCAATATTTCCTGCTTTTCAAGTTCTAGACCTTAAAAGACACAATTTTGATGGAAATATTTTTTCCATGTGACTGCATCAGTTGGCCATGGTTGGTACTCCTCACAGTTGTGATATAACAAATGAAGTGTTTTTTAATTTTGTCATCAATTTCAGGAGGACCTTTAATTACTGAATAAGTATTTAACATAACTCGCTATCTGATCTTTTCTAACTTGACTGAGTATATGTCTCACCAACCCCTTCTACAAGCACGTGACACAATAAGATCATTATGTTAATTCAAAACTTTCAGACACTTTAAACTGAAACTGTTTTGATCACAAGTCACAAATACGTCCAAGTTCTATTCTTTAAAATGTAGACCTTCATTAGATAAGATCTTCAATCACTTATCATCCAAATTGCCGATTCTTTCTTGATACCATTCTGGTGGCGTCCTGTTCAACACTTCATTGTTTTGCATTTCGACATTTGTTGTTGAATTGAATTTCTTCCACATCATAAAAAAAGCAATTGATCAGAACAGGTGATAATTAGATGAACCTTTTCTAACTTATACTTAACCACTTTAGAGTTGTAGACGAGAAATCATCATGCTGTTGATGAGGTTTTCTGTTGATTAAAGTTTGATAGCAACTGTCCAGAACTTCATAAGCTCTTTCCAATTTTTTAACGTACAGATTGCCATCCAAACCCTGACCTATCGGAACTGGCTCCCATAATACACGACCCTCAAAAAATAAAATCACAGGCATCAATTTCAAATAATCGTATATCAAAAAAAGTGGATTATACTATGAAAAGATTGATAAGAATTCCCGAGGAACGGAATTCTGAAAGAGTACTACATATTCGGCAACAATTTACAAAAGAGATATTTATAAAATTTATCTCGTATGAGAATATTGTTGTTTTCGATGAAATTGGTGTAAACCTCCACATATCAGAATATAAGACTATTCGTCCAAAAATGTCAAGCCGTTCAAAATAGTTAAAGAAAATTGGGGGACAAATATAAGTATTATGGTGGCAATGAAAAAGGATGGCATAGTTGCAATTGAAAACACATCCGATGCTTTTAATAGGGAAAGTTTGTGAAGTTTATAACTTGAAACCTTGTTTAACCTGTCGCATAGAGGGCTTAAGTACAATATTAAATGTTAAATACTTCCAACGTCTCGTAGAAATTTGTGGCAATCCACTGCGGATTCAAACTCTTTAAATACTATTCTGGTTAGACAACTTATCATTCGTAGACCAGCTTGATTAATGGGGAATGTCAATTCCCTTCTTAGATAGTAAATACTAAATCGAATCCTCCTTGCGGACGCTGATCTAATCTTGGCAATTTACTTTCGCCATTGTCAAGATTAGATCGTTTTTAGAAAATAATTAATAACCTTTATTTGTTTTAATTAATTTTTTACTTTTTAATTAATTATTTTTGGGAATCTATGGGAACTATCTTTTCATTCCTCTCTTCAACATTTAACAATAATAAAACCATTATCACAAATCTCAGGACAAGTTTACTTTATTATTTATATTACGGCCACCAGTGCGAGATGTATTACCAAAAACTGTTTCCGCTCTTCTCTCGTATTTTTTCGGTAGATATGATATTTCCCTTTCATGTCCTCATTTAAACAATAGCAATGAGAGCGGCGATATCGTGTGCAAACACACTCAGAAGCATATTATATTAATTATTGTTGTCTCCCAACGAGACAGGAATGATTTTTACAGTCTGTTTAACTTTGATTATTTCGAAGATTTATTCAGATTCATTTAACAAATCCGTCGATTTGTATGCTGCTTTGAGTTCGAAGAATTTCTCTGTTCAATCTTTGATTAAATGCGTCATCCAATGCCACGTGACCGATTGCAAAAGTTTCCATTTTGACTGTAAAAGTTTGTTTTGTTTTTTATATGAACATCATGAGGCCTGTAAGTTGAACACGAATATTTGTCAATGATAAACATAAGGCTCACGTTGTCGATTTGATGAATTCATTGTCACGTGTCTTGGTTAATTTATAATTAAGTGCGGGAATCTCCAAAAGAAATGAGACATGAGATTTTGAGAAGAATATGTTTCCATGCAGGAGATCTAATTTGTGATATCATTGAAACTGGTGAGAAATGTTCAGCTCTGGTTTGTGTAAAGGCTAAGGTCCATATTGATATGGACTGTAAGGTGAATAAGAAATTATTTCACTTTGAATCAGGTTCGAAAGATTTATTGGCCTCGAAGAGAGTGATACGAGAAGTGTCGTAAAAACGCAACGAAAGAAGCTTGTACAGATTTTAAAGACTGTTGCCACTTTGCCCATGATTATAGAAAATTCTTGAGAAAAAAGAATCACTTTTTTCAAATAAAACAATTGCTTGATGCTGATGACAGAGACTTTGTGCAACAGGTCTTTCGAAAGAAGTTCCATGTTGTGGTCTTGGAAGACAATTATTTCTCCTCGACAAATGGAAAGGAAATTCGTAATTTCTTCAAAATCTGTTTTCAAGTCGAAATTTAATTTTGATAAGAATAAGAACATTTTTGAGGCGATGTGACGTCAAAACGTAAATCTATAGTCTAATTATATGTCTAGGTTATATATTCTCACCATAAATTCAGTTTTTTAATAACATAATTGGAATTTTTTATTTATAAGAAAAAACAAAAATTATACTAAAATGATAATAATAATAATAATAATAATAATAATAATGTTAATAATAATAATTAATTATCTTTAATGGCTTTTCAGCCAGCATGAAGTCACTGACTCAACTGGCTTCATTCATTGGTGGATCATCGAAATATTTTTACTGTTGTAAATCCAAGAATAAGGTACATTAAACACCAGGTTCAGGAATTTTCCTCCATTCGTACAACCAGTTTGGAGTTAATAGTAATGACGAGACGGCTCAGATTGCATGCTTCAACAACATTATGCAATAATTAATAATTTTAATAAATTAGTCCAGTTTTAGACTGACTACCATTAGGCCTTCAAGTTGAAAAGGTGCCTATTTAGTATATGGCTCCAAAATGAGGAACCCAAATTTTATTTTGCTTTAAGACTAAATGTAAAATTAAAAATATTTACCGATTAATATTATACATAAAGAACTCAGTATTGTTTTAATATTCAAAAAATTAGCGCAAGTTTAAATGACTTCCGGAAATTAAGGCATTTTTTATTATTTGCTTTTCAATTAAAGAAAATTGCGTATACCGATGGTCAAATTTATGAGATCACAGACAAAAAAAAACAAAAACAGTGATTTATTTCAAATCAAAGATATGGTTGTCATTGACACGGGGAAGTATTTAAATGTTTGTCTCTGCTCTGGCTATGAATTTTTTTTAGATATTTTGGGTATTAATGATCGTCCTGGCTGCACATTTTTCCATAATTGAGTTAATTTTTGTTATTTTAAATCCAAGTGCTCAAAGTGTTTGGTAGTTTGATGGGATCCACGATCCACCAGCTCTGATTATAAATGTTCTGATATCGTATTACCATGTTCTTCCAAGCTCGGATTGAGCTGCGTCCAAAAAAATTTGATATTTTTGCTTGTTTGCTTCGTTATTGCCCTTGATAGAAATCTCTAATTCAAAGGGGACTTTGACATCTATAATTAGGTATCTTTTATGCCTCTTATTCACTAATTGATATCAGGAATTAAGTATTTTCCTGAAAAACTCCTTTCTTTTTTAAAGTCTATTTCCCATTTCTTTTTAAGTGTGGACAAAAAATCAACTAAGATATCGCGTACATCATTATGCCTTTTTCGTACCATAGGCATTATGTAGATGTAGCTGCATAAGGCGTGTGAGGCAGTTTCTTCCTTCCCATAGCAATCTCTACAGTTGACGGCCTTTTTCAATTTTTTATTGGTTGGTAAGTCATTAGTCCGATACTTCTGAATAAAGTACGATTCATCTGTACTGCACATGTGCCCTTTCATCAGTTTTTTGTTTAGGCGACCATTTTGGACAATTGTTTTTGCCAGTATTCATGCGCAGAACAAGTTAGCCCAATTCTCAAACATCTTTTCCCCGATTTCCTCATGTAAGAATGGACATAGCAGATGAGTTGCGAATTTGTCAAAGATTGTGATTTTATTTCTAGCTTTGATAATTGTAATGATTCCACTGTTTTTGTTCAGTTGAAAGGCTATATGGATATTGTAATACTTATCAAAATAATGTATAGCCATGCTAATTTTGGACCACTAGGACCTTTGTAGGGCCTCATTGCGTGCTTTGTTTAACCAGTCAATGCCCATTTCTGCTGTCGTCGCGTTTGAATGAGACTTTAAGGAATTCAAGGCTAGATTCAACATTTGCTTATCTGAAGTATGATCGACTGGGTTATATATTCATCAAATGTTTACATACAACCGAGTCAGTATAAACTGGACAGTATAAATATTCGATTGGAGAAGACGGTGAGAGCCAAAGTAATTCTCGTAGATGTTTCCTAAGAAAAAAAATCTAGTCCATAATGTGTACCTTTACTCTTGGTCGTAGTTTCAGAGCAATTTAAATATGATACCGCTGTTTTATAGTTGCGGAATGCAAAGATTAATTTCGGATGGAGGAAAGCCTTATAAGATTTTACGGCCTGCCAGGGATATAGCCCACTCTTGCGTATTTTTCGCATTAGATTCGTCAATGATTCACAGGTATGATGAGGGTTTCGCTCAATTTTAAACCGCCTATCTGTACCCAAGTTTCTGTACCATTCACCATCCTTAGTATTCGGGATAGGGCTGCCGTTGATGGTTATCTGTCCGATTTTCTTTTTAGAGAGATTTAAGAACGCGCATTTAGACGCGTTTACTGTCATCCCTGACCACTGGATAACATTAATAACATCGTTCATCATGTTTTGCAAATCTCCAATCTTGTTGGCAACGACAGCTAAGTCATCAGCGTAAGCAAGTACTGCAAATTCCAACTGAGGGAATTTTCTATAGTTTTCTGTCAAAACCGTATTTATTGTTATATTAAAGAATAACATAGATAATGGACAGCCCTGCCTTACCCCTCTCTTAAACTCTATAGGGTCTGTAGAAATGGTTTGCAGAAAACTTTGGTTTGGCAATTTTGATATAAGTCTTCGATTAGTTGTCGTGCATTCTCACCAACTCTGTGTCTTTCTAAGATGTCTAATATAACTCTGATCGTCACACTTCCGAATGCATCTGCAATATCAATGAAGCAAATAAAAAGATCCTTCTTCTTTAATTTATCTTCCTCGACTTTCAGAGTCAGCGTGAAGTTGTGTTCGGAACATCCCTCAAAGTGCCCTAGTGATTTTTGATTTTTGTGCATCAGCTTCTCTTCCCAAACCCAGTCCTCTAACTTTTCACAAAGAATTGTAACTCGTATTTAGAAGTGCAATCGGACGCCAAGCACTGACTTTTGAGTAGTCGTCTTTGTTCGGCTTTGGAATTAATTTTGTTGAATATTCTCTCCACAGGCCTGGCATCTTTCGTTCAAGCATTATTGACTGTAAGAGATGTTCGTAGATCAGGGCTTCTGGGTCAGCAATTAAGATGTCGTTATATATGATCCCATCTGGACCAGGGGATGATTTTTTGTTTCTGCTTTTCAGAGTTTGTAGAATATCAGCTGCGGTAGGTAGACTAAAGTCGAATATTTTTTCAGCTTGCTTGATCATTGGAGCAATCGAGGACGACCAGTTAGGCGGTTCTGGGATTGTCGATTTTTTCTTGAAGTCCGCCTTTATGTTATCAAGAGTTGGACATGTCTTAATTTCTGGCTCATCGATGTTTCGTATGATCTCCATCATGTTTCATGTTTTTGTTGAACATTACTTTGAGATTTGACGGTTTAGAGTTCCATGTAAGCCTAAGGTCAGGCTTATATGCTTTACAAGGATTACAGTTCATTATGAATTGGTTTATGATCCATATTTTGTTGTTTATTGGCATCATTAGATTTTTGGTTAACAAACCATGTAATTCTCTGGTTGCTGTTTTCTGCTGCTCATAGTTCGAGGTTATATGACTGTTTATCTGATTGTAAGGCTCAATATTCCGCAAGGTGTATACAGAAGGGGGTCTGTTTTCATTTAAATTTTTGTGGAACATTTTCCCAGTAATTTGGATGAGGGAGGACTCCACTTCCCAATTTTTTGAATTTCTTCTTTTACTCTCAGCTCGTCCCACTAATTTGCATCTTTTATTTAATGTTTCATTTCTGCGCTGGATGAGGAGGCAGTAATCTATATGACATCGAAAAACTGGTTTAGCAGATTTAGAGGTAAAATCGACCTTTCATATTCTGAATAATTTTAGAATGAAGACCTGGAAAATTTGTTGGATGAATATTCAAACCAGACCCAACAACTCTGAGTTACTCAGCAAGCGATATCCCTCCGACTCGGACAACGGGGAATGAATCAAATAGTTTAATACAAAAGTGAACGTAAAATATCAATAATAATATATAATTTACCAAAGAATCCAATTTGTTGCTCAATTTAATAATTATTAAGGTTAAAAGTGAAACACTTTCCAAAAGATTCAAATTTAACTAAAAATGATTTAAATAAAAACTTAGAATGTTGAAATAACTTTATGAAAGACAAAATATTTCTTCTGGTATAATTCTTTATCGTTTAAAATATTTAAATTACAAAAAGTAAAAAAAGAAAATAAAATTCATTTGATATTAAATTAAAGTTGAATATAAATAAATTTTTTATGAATTATTAATTATATTATTAATAAAAATAAAAAAAATTGAAAATTTATTTTTTTTAGTTTTCATAATAATTTTAATCGTTATAAATCGAACGAAGAATAAAATTCAAAATAATTACGTTATCTCATTTTTGTTTTAATATTCGATCTTCATTTGGCAAATGTTTCAACTTTTCCATGTGAAACATTTTTCACTGAAATTATTTGAACAATGCTGCAAGTTCTTGTCTTCCTCGACAACGGTACGATGTTTGAGGAGACCCACTTTGACAATGTTTACGAAGGTGAACTGTTCACTGTGCGAAGAGGCCAAGGAAAAGATCTTTGACATCATTGAGACGAAGGTTGCATTTGTTAGTGAGAGAAGATTGTGTCCTGACCATTTCTGTCGTTAAGGAGGTGCTCTTTGAGGAGATTGATATCACCAGACCGGAGAACAAGGTCTGGCTCAAATACCGGTACGAGATTCCCGTGTTCCATTTCCAAGGTGAACTCCTCTCCAAAAATGCCATTACCAGGGAAGATTTATTGACGAAAATTGAAGATTTTCGACGGACACTTCCCAATAACGGCTGATAACGATTTTAATAAAATATTTTCGGCTTTTGAAATATTATTTATTTTTATTTTAATTAAATTTTTATCTCTTTAGTGTGGTTCCTGGTTTTCTTTTCTACTTTCCTCTCATCCTTAAAATTCATATCTTTTATTAACTTGATATCATTACTGGGTAAAATCCTTACACTTTTATTACAAAGTATATTTTACATGTGCCTATATTTGCACAGGTTACAGCTTACATATATGGGTCTCTAACTGATCTTTATATTTTACTTGGTGTTTAGTGTTTAAATACTGGATGTGTAGGTGTACTTTCTGTTGTCAACTACGATTGGGGAGACATAGCTGATTGTCTTTTACTTAAATAATTAGAAAATACATAAATATTGTTTTCACCGACCTTTTGTCTTGGCTTTTATACACGATTTGTCTTTTTATTTCTTTTTATCAAAAATGGTGATTTCAGTAATTTGAAGAAAGAATAAGAAAGGTTAATGAACTGACCATCATGATTCTCATATTTACAAAAGAATGGAGAGGAGGAGTTTTTCCAGTTCTGGAACCAAGTCTCAAAAGAAAGTTGGAAATTTTAAAAATTGTTTAACTATCAACTGGATTGAAGATGGAGAAATATTGTGAGCATTCTGATATCTGTGAAATTCTGAGACTCCTTCAGAAATGGGGAATTAAGAATTATAATATTCCAATTGTTTTGTTTAATCCTGTTCTTCAGTGCTTCCATATCAAAATCATTATCACCAATTTCGATTATTGAGCCCTTCTCATTACCGAGCTTCTTCATATCCGAAATCTGTCGAATGCAACTTTTGTATTCACTGCTCGTATTCACCTCATTAATATATTTGATTTAAGACATTGTAATGAATTTCCAAACTGCTCGTGAAAAACAGAATATTATCGGGATATACCGTAACTTCTTTGATTTTACCCATAATTTATGTTATTCCTTCTTGAAGCATTTCTCGTTCCTCTGCACTGTCGGAATATATATATTCCAACATTTGTTTTATAAATCATTTTTAGATTTTAAAACGATTTTACACCAGAGCTTGAGATTAAATAAAATGATATTTTTATTGTTTTATTAACTAAATGTTTTTATTATCACATATTTTACTATCATACTAAAACGCAGTAACGTGTGCACGTCTGCTCGTGACTCCTCACTTTTTATAACTCGTTGTGTTATAACTCCTCTCAACCTTTTTGAATTTAAAACACCCTCCACGATACTGTATTTTTATTATTACTACTAATTATTATTCTTTTTAATATTAGTATAATTACTATTACCATTATTATTGCTTCAAAACCCAACATATAGATTTAAATTTTAAAAATTTTATTGATTAAAGTTTTTAATTTTTATTATATTGATTGAAAATGTAAGTAGTGTTGGGATCCATAGAAAAAGAGGCCCCAGCACCAATCTGCACCAATTCAAAGCCCGCAAAGGAGCCGGAGTCGATACAGACAGAGCAAGAGCTTAAGGAAGATGATTCCCCAAAGCTCATTATTGACAATTGACAAACATTTTGATTATAATTTGATTTTTAAAATGTGCATGAAAAGCCTTGGTTAGGCTTACTGTCTTTTATATGTTGACCCATTTTATGTTATTTTGTATTTTATATTATATTTTATAAAAAATAATAATATTTAAATTATGTATTCGTTTTTAAAT
>JBBMKC010177212.1:0-15284 GCA_037834085.1 Bipalium vagum | reverse complement strand
TATTATTATTATTATTATTATTATTATTATTATTATTATTATTATTATTATTATTATTATTATTATTATATTATTTTACATTAAACTACTTACATTATTGTTTTTAAAATTAAAAATCCGAGAATATGATAAAATTATGATTTAAAAAAATCGACTTTTCTTAATTTTGATATAAGCAATAAAAAATTTATACCGGGTTTTGAATTGGAAAGTTGGTGATTTTTGAATTTACATGAATTCTTATTTTCTGATTTCTTTATTGAAAATCTGATCTTGTTTTTAAGAAACGGTATTTTACAAGTACTATTTGAATTGTTTAAATTTTCTGAGGTATTTGCAATGTTATCTTCGGTCCAACAACAGGAATATTGACTTATCACGGATAAAATTGAATAAAAAAATGAGAGTGAAGTTAAATTGGAAGCGAAAAGCGAAAAATAAATCACAGAGAACACGAAAACACACCAAAAAGATTCACCAATTCTAAACAAAAAAGGTTTATCATTGTTTTGAAAAAAATTTATTTCAATTTTGTAATTAATCATAAAACGTTAAAGAAAACTTTAAAGCGTACCGAACTTGAGGTTCTCTAATTTGTAGGGCTCCATCACTTCTACAAACAATTGAATAACCAATCCCAGGAATCAGTTGCATAAACCATCCTAAACTTGCAATCAGCAGGTAAAAGTGAATTATAAAGAGATTCAAGAGCATTGGGTGCCATTTATATTTATGGTGTTGATATTGGTGCAATAAAAAAGTTATCTAAAACAATCATACGTTAAAATACAAATATTAAAAAATCTAATGTATAATTTGCATATTTTTAGTTCATTTTATTAAATTTATTAGTGATTTTTAAAAAAATTATACCTAATCATGGATGAACATAACAATAAATTGATAACTCAGAATCTATTGACGAAAAAGAGAATAATTAACAGATTGAGGGAGGAATTTTTTCCATTAATTTTTGAGTTAAATAAATATTTACTAAATTCTCAACCAATTGTTTCAAATGAAGTAAATGCTTTTAAATTGACTAGTTAAAAAATAGCATCGGTCGCCAAGGTATATATTTAAAAATTGCAAAAGTAACAGGTAAATTTTACATTTACATTAAAATATCATTTTTCGGCAAGTTGTAGTAATCGGCAATGACAATAATAATTTTACTGTATAAGTAGAATAGGTATTTTTGTTTTACTGTTATCACTGATCAGTCAATATTTAGATTTAAATATAGAAACATACACATACAAAAGTAAAATATTTTAAAATTTGATGTTATTTTATTTAATTTATTGAGCACCAATGTAAAAAATATTCTTTTATAAATTGAAAGATGAATTCATTTTAAAACGTTCTTTATATTATAATAACAATAAAAAAATCAAAACAAAGTGACCCTTTCTATTGATCAATGCGGGGTGAAAAGTTGCATTCTCTCGTTCCATTCAATATGTTGGCAAGTATTCTCTGCTATAATATTTTCATGTGGTTTTATGAAATGATTAAGAAATTCGTCATAGTCAAATTATTAACTGAACGTCATGGATTCTATGAAGAAATAATCACTGTTGCCTTAAAACAATGAAAAAACCATTTAAAATGGTGATTTCTTCGCTTTTTCATTCAACATGTGTGGCACTCACATATCCATCTTTTACATCTTTCTAATTTGAAGTGAATTGGTGGGTAAAATACAATAAGGAAAAATATCTCTCAAAACTACAATTTTGGAGATTTATTGAAAATTCAAAAAAATCATTAACATTAAACATCGGAGGTCATAATTATTTAAAAAAACCAATCATCAGCACCAATGACAGCGTCTACAATATCCCTAAAACGAGAATAGGTCATTTTAATAACACCAGGAAACAAATTTTGAAATGCTTGGTATATTCTACTTCGCAGTTTGTTTTCTAATTGCAGACAGTATTATTTGTTATCGCTTCAACCGCGTCCCAATAGTCAAGCGGATTACAATCAGGAGAGTTTGGAAGCCACGATCCAGGAGTGATATGATCATAAAAGTTTTCTGACAACCACTTTTAAGTTTTCTTGGACATGTGTGCTGGAGCTGAATCTTGTTAAAACACGTAAGTTTCCCAGAGCTTCAATAAAAGTTGTTACGACAGTGAAAATAATACTTATTCTGATTGACCCTAAAACCCTCCTCGATGAAATGTGAAGGCATAAAATCACCTTCGGAAATAACAACAATAAAAACCATGAGTTTTAAAGGAAATTTTCTTTTTTTTTATTACTCTGGGTACATTTTTATGACTGACAGTTAGCCATCTGTTCTTTTGCGAGTTGTGTACTATTTCTCATCCGAAAAAACCACGTCTTTGGCTTCAATGAATGTTTAATGATTTTTAAGTTTCTTGGTCTTCAACAAACGTATAATTTTCATCATTTTTGTTAAAAGTTGTACCTACACATCTTATGCGACTTGTAGCAAATATCCTCTTCCATGCAGAGTCTTACAGTGCTGTCACTGGTTCCTTACTGTTATCAACGAATTGCTTCACATCTTTAATGAATTTTGGCTTTTTACCTGTTCAACTCGATCTTTTATTTTTCTGTTACCAACCAGTTAAACGTTAAAGTCTGAATCAAATAACTACTGCCTGATTCTTTGAATAGTTCTGGAGGTCTTCAAGGGAGCTGAACCGCTCTCCGAAAAGTGCTGATTGCAAAGAGAGGAACAAATGGTAATCCGAAGGAGCGATTCCTGGCGAATAGAGCTGGTGAGGTAAGACTTCCCACTTTGCACCTTCTAAGTAATTATTTACAATTGAATTAACGTGTGGTCTTGCATTATCATGTTGTAAAAATATCTTTTCGTGACTAGTCACCCATTCCGGTCGTTTTTCATTCAAAGCTTGCTTCAAACGAATTAATTGTGATCGATAAAGTTCATCAGTTAGTGTTTAAGAAGATTTTAAAAATTCATAATAGATCACTCCTTTCCGATTCCACCAGGTACACAACATAATTTTCAAACCGTGAAAATTTTGTTTCTGTGTTGATGGACCGGGTTCACCTGGCATCACCCAAGCCGCTTTGCGTTTTGGATTGTCATAACGAATCCATTTTTCGTCTCCTGTGATAATTCGATGCAAAAAACTTTTTTTGTCTCTGAAGAAGGACATCACAAATTTTTGTTCGCCGTTCAATGAATCTTTCTGTCAATTCATGTGGGATTCAAATTCCTAATTTTCGAAATATTCCTAAAGCTGCCAGAAGTTTTGGAATGCATTGTTGAGTCACATTTAATGCGACAGGCAGATCAGGGCATGGGTCTTCGTCCAACAGCCTTCTCAAACCTCTATCTTCACATTATTTTTGTGGCTTCCCATGCTCCTTGTGGTTCGTATCATATTGCCCATTTCTAAAACGGCAAAACCAATCTTTACACGTGGTCGTCGAAGGACCATGTTCTCCATAGTTATCTCGAAGCAAGCGGTACATTTCCGCTGCAATTTTCTTGGCAATAAAGTAATGTGGTATTACTTCTCGCAAATGTCGTTTATTTGGGATGAATATTGACATTTGAATTGATATAATATTTAAACAAGGAATATTAAAACAACTGTCTCGTTATATTATTAATTAATGATATTTTTGTTTTTAAATCAATTCAATATAATTTAGATATATATGCAAACAAAATGTTTATTATCATTTTTAAAAAAGTCGGAGTCATTGTTGTACACCTAATAATAATTAATTACAATAAATAATAGTTACGTGCGATCGTTTAAAATTTTAGCTTTTAAAATGCATTATTTGAACAAAATATCATTTATAATTTGATTTAATTACAGCAAAAATATTTCAAAATAATACAAAAAGTGCAAAAATGCATTTGGTTGCCCTAATCATAACTCATTAATTTGACTTATTTAAACGCAACAGATAAAAACGAACGATATCCAATTTAACTCTGTCAGTCTCAAGTTAAACAATTGACAATTTTTTATTTTGGTAAATATATTAATTAATTAAATGATGACGAATCAATCTTACCAAAACAAAAACATTGAAAAGGGAAAAAATCACACCGGCGACGCCAAATATTGATTTAGTGAACTGATATTCTTCTTCACTCAAAAATGGAGTTTTACAATGATACGAACATCCATCGAAGCCTTCAATCCTGATCAAATTAAAAAATTACATTTAAATAAATAAATGAATGTATAATCCATTTTAGAGTACAGTTATGCTAATTGACAATGATTTTAAGTTTAAGTTTTTATAAGTTTATAATATTTTTAATCCTATTATTATCATTTGTTAAAAAATATAATTATGTTAAATTATTTTTAAATCGTTCGAGGAAAATATGAAAAACAGAAAAAATCTATTATATTTTGTCGCAACTGATTTTTTATGCATCAATATATCATCTGATAGAGAAGAAAATTTTTATTACGATACTGAAACTTTTTCTAATTAAGTCAATATATAAAGTTATTAACGATTAAAAATAAAAAAAAATATTTCTAACAATATTTTTCAGAAATTTTAGCCCTAACCCTAACCTAATCTGATTGGATAATGATTTTAAACCTTAATTTTTAGTGGCCCATAGAAGCGAAGGGGAGATACTATACCATAGCAATTTCTTCTAACATGAAAATTAAATTCATTTCTTTAAAAAAAATTTAAATAATCTATACGTGGTGCCATTAAATACAAAGGAATCAGAAATAGGTCAGTTAACCAGAACCCGTTTTCATTTGGAAAAATTTCGTATGAGGATATTTATTTCAAAAATGTCAAGAGTTGCGCTTAACCGGTCTACATTTCTTATATACGATCTGTATTAACAATCATTTTATGAATCAGTATATATCGTAAAACGTTTTTTATTATATTCCACACCACTTTAATATTAATTTAAGATGTAATAAAATGGCCGAATATAAAATCCATTAAATCTTTCCGAACTGATATTTCTGCTAAGCTGAGAATGTTTAATCTTAGATAATCCAATCAATGTTACGAAATAATATAAAATCAAAGTTAGGCGTTAAGAGAATTAATTTAAAAAATTTATCTACCATAAAGATTTTTGGACAGTGTTCACCATTGGCCATTGACAACCGTGAAAATCATTGTGGTGAATTAGTCGTTTGTGGAAATCCAATGGACAATTTGGAGGGTACTTGTCACAATCCAAAAAATTCGGTGTTTTTTCAACAATAGAATTTATAAAATTGTGCTTGATCTTTACCGAAAGTGATTTATTAATATTATGATTGTCGAATTTGTTCATAATTAAGACTGAACATTCACGTCTTGTAGCTTGACAAATTCCTTGGTCGGCTTTTTTAATGAACCATTGAGACTTGTCGACATAACATTCCGGATACTTTAGAGAACAAATTAACGTCTAAATACGAAAAATGCTATATCAGGGGAATTTCAATAAAACGTTATTCCATTTTTTAAGTAGAGTAGAATTTTAATTGACATCAAAATCCAAGTAAAAAGAATTTATTAATTAAATGTAATCAAGTTATATTATTAAACTTTAGTTTATTACCTTTAAATAAGTCCAACATTTTGGAATAGCCTTTATTGGATACCAATATGCAAGTTGTAAAAAATCGTTATTTTGTATAGTATATTGGTATGGCAGCTTAATATTGTAACAAGTAGAGTTTTTCGTTATAGTACTCACAGGAACACATTGATTAACATGTTCAATACATTCATCTCTAAATAACCATCTATCAGAAAATTCAATAATAATAAAAGAACTTTAAATTAGAAAAATTTAATCCGAATCGATGATCGGACTTAGCATCTGTACTAAAATACAAAAAACAAAAAATCCATATTTCATAAATTATTATCATGTAATTTGAAACTGGTTAAAAATAATTACAAGATTGACAATATATATTACAATTTAGTTTAAATTTTTGTTGATTTCTTTTAATGTATACCTTATTAAAACAATTCCACTAGTCAATTTTATTTATACATTTCATTTTAGATATAACTAAGATAGATTTAATTATCCGGTACACAAAAATGGTAATCTATGAAATCTTTTTTAAAATCAATTATTCCGGAAATTAACTTTCCTACATAAAGTTATTTTATAAATTTTCATATTTTGAATTTATTACATATTTTTATGATACAATATTATTTTTATTAATAACAATATTTTTTGCTTATTAATAATAATATTTATGTTTATACCTACCTTATGAATGCAGAATGATGATTTCTATCTAATAAAATTAATATTTAAATAAAAAAAATAAATAATTTTTTTCTTTAATAATAATTGTTTTTATTAAAATTTCATAAGTACTTATTTCTTTAAAAATATTTACAAATATTTTTATTAGTGGCATTTTTGAACATCATATTTTCAAAAATAACTGTAAAAAATTAATTAATGTAACTCTTGAAACCTTCGGATAAATCTTCTTTGTTAAAATTATATTCATCTCCTTTGTGGAATCGAATAAATAAATGATTGGTATACTTCTTCTGACGACAATAACTCCTTAAAAATCAACTAAATTTTGGTTGACACCTGAACTTCTTTCTATTTTTCTGCGCATATTGTAGGCCGTTTTCTGGGAAGGCAAGATTTTGATGTATGGGTTTTTAGAATAATGTTTAGTTTTTAAAAGTGGGGTTTACTTTTGGTTGTTTTAAACGTTAGATATCCTTTCAAAAACTTAACGTAGCTCGTATTAATATCAGAAGGATTTTAAAGAGTGTAACGTCCGGTTTATGTCAAAGACTGAATTTATAGATATCTTTATTTTAAATCGACTGGGTAGCTGTAATGTATTTGCGATTAATAATTATGAATCAAAATGTAAATATGATTATACTCAATATAAAAATATAAAAGTGGTATTCACAAAGACAAAGCAAAACAAATGAATGGTGTTTGTATTTTAAATTTAAATGTATTTTTAAATTTAAAGTTTGTATTTTTATCGATTTAAAAACCTTTACCAAATCTTTGTCGAACAGAATACATTTCAAAATTATTATTATTGATTTATACTCTTTGCAAACTTAGCTTAAAGAGTCCTCAAATTCAAAAAGCGCTCCTCCGCCCTACTTGACGTCGAGGAAGCAAAAAGATAAAAAAGGGAAAAACAAATAAAACTAGTTTGATATTGAAATAACAATTGGGGATTTATTCAATTGTTTAATTCCTTTTTAAGTTTAAAGACAATTTAAAAATATTTACAATATTCAATTTGTAATCAAATTGATATTGCGAATAAAATTAAAATAACTTTTTACAATGGCTCTATTTCGTAGTCGAAATAACCTTTTAATGCAATTGGCTTGATAGTTAATGATCTCATCTTGTGGCTTAAAGCAGTGATTGTTTTCGTCTCGTGGCTTGTACTTGGTTGACAGTGATTGATCTAAGTTGATCCTCGTCGGTCGTTGGATTGTGTCAAGGTTTTGTTTTGCTCTTTTCAGCCGTTCTTTCAGCTACCTTTTCAGTTGATCTATCGGTTGTTTAATCAAACGTTCTTTCAGTTGCTTTTCAATCGTTTGTTCTGTTTCTCCTTTTAATTGTTCGTCCAGTAGCTTATATATAGCTAAAACTTTGTATAACAGTATCCGATTTCTGGTTCACTTGTGAACCGTTCTGATATTTGATCTTTGTGATATAAGAATATTGGTTGATGATTTGATTGCTATTGACTGGGTAGGATCTAATTTCTATTTTGACTTGAACAGTATTTGACGTTGGATTTGTCTTCTAGTTACTCGTATCGTTTATTGTGCGCTTTGTAATTATAAGCAACTTAATTTATAATAAAAAATTTTTCTTTTAATTATTATTAGTAATCTGAATTTACTAATTTTTATTTTTTATATATTAATTTTTATTTTTTATTCAGTTATAGATTATTATTTTTATTTTTAGTAATTATTTTTACTGAACTTTTTAAATTTAGTATTATTCCAATTTATGTACTATTTTCTTATAAATATTAATTATATTTTATTTATTTATTTTATAATTTTCTGGATCAATCAATAATAATTAACATATTTAATAATAATCCACACATATTTCACACGCATGCACAATAAAAAGTTTTTTACAATATTTCCAGATGTTATGCAAAAGATCACACCAAAAAAGATCACTAAAAATGTTTAAATGTTCAAAAGGGTTCATTTTGCCTCTCGTCTCTTGGAAGTCCTGGGAGTTTGCCTGGGAGTCCCCACAAAGTTATAAACTGATTGTTAATTTTTGTTAATTGTATAAAATCACGCTTAAAATCCTTCAAAGCTCTTATTTGCTCCTCAGTTAAGACCTTTACAATTATTATTAATAGTTGTCTATAATATAAAGTGAGATGACTTCATAAAAAATATCATTAAATATAATTACGTCAAAAAATATATATGTATGCGATCAATAAAAATAATATAAATAGGTGACTGAAATTCATAATTTTAACGTTCAAAAACTTATAGTTTATTATAGAAGTGAGCGTTAAAGAAATTAAAATTGAGTTTATCATAATTCAATTCAATTAAATAGCCAAGAATATACCTAAACAAATAACGATTAATTTTAATATGCAGAAAGTGAATTTAATTTCCAATTTCTTCTTTTGTTTTTAGTTTCTGGTATCTACGGTCTGGTGAATTAGTCTTTTTATTCATGGCATCTACATATTAGCATAAATAGAGTTCTTATAATTAAAAAAATTTCATTTGATTTAATTGTCATTTTAACTTAGGTTACTATTATACCTCAATAAAGTAACCTTCGCTCGCTAATCAAAAACTCACTGCATGATGTGCTCATTTTACTATCGTAACGGCACAGATTTACACCTTATGTGAATCAGAACTCCCACAATAATACTTTATTCGCACCCTAAGTGAATAAAAGCAATCACAATAAAACTTTATATAATTTTTATGGATTATTATTAAACAAGAAAAACAAAAATTTAATAATACTCTCCCCGGGTCATCCACTAGACCCTTTTCAGGTCACCTAGGGATTCTCAAACTCGCTGGGTCCCATTGTATAATCCTGTTGCCTCGTCATCAATGGGAATAAATGAGAATACTGTTTGAATAATGATCTTCTCCTCTGCTAATTATCTTGGATAACAATAGTCTTCTCTTCTGTCAAGTATCTTCAGAAGAACGTGAATGACTTCATTAACAATGGAACGCAAATAAATCTATTAGTTCTGGGAATAGTCGTAGAAATTGGTTGACAATCACCAGTCCCTACGCTCGAGACGGCTATTTCCTTTCAATAGTCCATAAATAAAGTTAAAGTTAATTTTAAGTTAAGGAAAAACTCAAAATAACAATAATTTATTATCCCCAAGACAGGATATATCTCAATTTTAAATCTAAATTAGCCTAATATATCGAAATCTAGGTTTTGATATATTGTTTTTGGTAATTTTTCATAAATTAAAAATTTTATTTCAGTAATTATCAATTATTATTTTGTATTGTTATTATTATTAAAAATTCTGTATTATTATTATTACAATCATCACGATTTGTGCCTTTGGCAAACTCAACACTTGTGTAATAACTAAATAAATCTTTAAAAGATTAGTCTTACTCAATCCTTTATCATTAATTGTGTGAACACTGCATTATTACATTTATTGGGGTCAGACTAAAGGTTACATACACGTTGTCCTTCCCATTGACGACACAAAAGAACTAAGCAAAAAAACAACGGAAACGAGAGAAGGCAGAGAAAAACGAATCCCCAATATGAATAATCATCAATCTTACAAAACTTTAGAGAAACCTCAAGACACACCAACTACCATTCATATATCACAGTCTTCTTAACTCACCAATCTGAGAGCTTTCTCTTTTTGTATTATCATAATTAGTTCTCTTGAGTACTTTTAAAATCAAAACTGATTTATTATTTCTTTTAATAAATAAGCTTTCTAGCTATAATTATTAGATAGGAAATACGAAAGTTCATTAGTACGTTAAATTTATCATGAGATAACAATCCTTAAAATAAAAATGAGTTTAAATGAATTATAAATTACGAAACTAAAACGTAAACATGTTCTGGAAATTACCAAGAAATTGGTTACACATTTTATCGTTTTTAAGATTAAGTGAATCTAGTTAAGTCAAAATACTTTAAGCCAAATCATACCCTTTTTTAATATAATCCTTTTACTTTAAACATATAAACACTTTATTTGTTGTGTTTTAGGATTTTTAAAAATGTTTTTTTACAATTTCATTTTTAGTTATAACTCAAGTACTACCAAAAATCAATGTAGAACTCATTTGTTTTGTATGACTATATTTTATGAAAAATATCATCTAATATTTCAAAATGAATAAAAAAAAGTAAAAATACAATAATTATAAACAAAAACCAATGAAATCTGTGACTTTCTAAATTTACATTGACCCTGTTTTTGTAACAACATTCGTCTTAGTAATAATTCTTCACGTTACTGATTCTTTAATCCATTACGAAAAATTATCTTCAAATTAAGTCAATAATACATATCTCATTTCAGCTAAACTCATTCTAAATGTATAAACAATTTTTAATTTTATTGATCTATCGATATTAATGATTTTAAATTATTTCATTGAACATTCAATAAATACTTAACAATCAAAACTTTATGTTGCATATTATGAATATTATACATAAATATATTAACTTATAAATGAAAAACTATTCTTGTGACTAAAAACTTTAGTTCAAACAATTGGCAATAATAACAGTTCACAAGACCTATTAAAATCATATAATCAATAAATAAACAAAGTAAAATGTTATTGTCTCATTAATACAGTAGTTGAGATTTTATGCGTGGCAGTCAAGTGATGTGATTTATAAAAAATATTGATTTTGAATAGATAAATTGTTTAAAAATTCTGATCTGGTTTATAGGATAATAAAGTCAAGTTAATCTTGAATCATCTGTTTTAATCATTTCAGTAATATCATTGAATCAATATAGAATGCATCAAAATAAAATGAACTCTTGCGTAATTCTGAAAAGTAGAAATGATTATAAACCTGTCAATACAACCAAGAAAATAGTAAAAATATAATTTTAAAACAATTATGGAGTTTACTTACACGAACTAATTTCTACAATTTACAATCATTAGTGACAAAATATTTATCAATAATGATAAGATAAAACAGATAATGAAATATCAAAGCGTTTAAGCCAGGCATTAAAGGAAATCTTATAACAAAAATTTCGATTCATCTTCAATTATAGCTTTTACGACTCCAATTAAAATAGTCGCTCAAATAACAAAATCAACTTTTAAATTTGAATTCATTTTTATCTTTGAACATTTAATCTTCTTTCAAAAATTAAAATAGTTAAACGAAAAATTATTTTATTGTAAAAATTTTTTGATTTCTCAATTTGCAGTTTTATTATAAGTTTTGTATCAAATTATGTTCTAAATCTTTTTTCAATTAGTACTATTCTATTACAAACACAAGAATTGAATAGAGCATGACTTACAATCATATAGGAAAACAAAATGAAACATTTCTTTTACCAAATTTTAGTTAGATAATGATATTACATAAACGCATAAGCCGAGTATCCCTTTAAAAGTAAGTGACACATGTGCTTAAATGTATGAAAATCATTTATAAATAAAAATGAAAATCAATAATACATTTATTAAATGCAGTTTGTATCATTAGCATAAAATTAATCTCTGAAAATGAACTCTTGTTTATTCCTGGAAAATAGTAAAAAATTTTGTTTGAAGCTCCTAAAATAGGCCGTTTGATTTCAGCTGACGTCAACAGAATTAAATCTGTGTGGAATTGGATAAAGAACATTCTGAACAAAATTTCATTTAAAACAAGAATATTTGAAATGGTATATATAAAAAATTATTAGTATTATCTACGTTTAAGGAGTCAATTAAGAATTTGGATTTTTCAATATACCAAAAATTTCTTGGAAACTAAACCAATCGACTGAGTGTTTCAAAAAATATCAATGCATTGATGTTCATGGAAACCGATAATATTGGCTTTTGAGACCCGTTTTCTGGATCCAGAAAGTTCAACGCTAAAACAAGAAATTAACGTTTACACGACAATAGGAAATTAGAACGAGGATTCATTAAACATAAAGAAAGTGAAAGAAAATATTGTTTCCAATTGCTAAGGTAATTGAAGGACATATAATTTTAAAATCTAACTTTTCATAAATTTTATTTCTAAATATAAATGAAAGGACTTTAAATTCTAAGCCAACATTTAAATACATTTTGATGAAATAAAATAAGCAAAGTATTGTAATATTAAAAAATCATTTATATTTTTTAAAATGAAAATTTATTATCATCTAATTTTAGATCTCACATTGAAACATTTTTATTCTTACAATCAATAGGTAATATTACAAATTTCGTATTATATTAATCACACTCATAATATTTAAAATAAACAGTAGAGTTGTTTAAGGCTTCAAATAGATATCAAATGAAAAAAATTACTTCGTCGTTGTTTATTTTCATCTTGTACATTTTTAATGATCTGTCAATATTTTTTATTTTTAATTTGATTTTTTCTTTAAGAATCTGTTTTTTCGTTTCCTTTAAATCGTTAAAATAATTAACTGTGCAATTTATATTAGATAAATAATCATTATGAACTGTGGTGATTTGAGCATTTTGAAGACGAATCAGAGCCTAAAGAGATTAAATAAGCTGTTTTATAATGTAAATCAAAAGAACTTTAGTTTTGATTTCCTTGTTCTTTTGAATTTCCTTACACAATTTTATTAGCTCTGCTGAACGATTGTTTTTGAGGTCTTCGATTTTGTTTTCAAATACTTGACATAAGTTTATTTTATAATGTAAAACTAACTCATCCAACTGATTACTGAGAACAGCTAAATGGTTATGAAGTTGCTTCTTTTTATTTATCAAGAAGCTTTCCTCGTGCATAAAATCTTGATTATAGGAATTTGTATAGTTTTCTGACTTTTCAAGAGAAAAGTACCTGATATTCTGAAACATAAAATTAATAAAATTAACTTTCAACATTTGAAAACCTTCTTTTGTTTTTTTGGAGGCATATGAAGGAAAGATATCGCTACCTATAATTTAATAAACAGTTAAAATCAAAATTAAATTTTAACAAAGTAAATGTTAAAGATAAATAATATATTCACATAAACATAATTTAATATTTAAACAAAATTCAAGTGAATATATTAAAGTAATTATATGTACAAAAAATACTAAGATATTTTTAAAATTCTATTCATAATTATGATATCATGAAAAACTAATTAATTTATTTATTTTTAATAATTATGAAAAAGTTAACTTTTTGAAATAGAAAAATAGTTATTTTTCATCTTTAGGTACTTTATTATCGTTTCAACACAATTTTTAAAGAATCATGAAACCTGTTATTCATTATTTTTGATTTTCAAAACATGATTTTATTGTACTCTATTATCTAAATAATTATTAGAAAAAAGTCTCAATAACGTTTTCTTATATGTAAGTCTCGAAAAGTCAACTTCGAGTATACATCCACAAACTTTACTGAACACCAATATATATCTTCTTTGTCAATAGTGTTTTATTTTACCTCATTCCATTTATAAGATGAATATATAAATATGCTTTGGTTTTATTATTTTGTTGAGAATTGGTTGATCAAATGGCCAATGTCCAGGATTATTTGACAGATGATTTAACTAATTAAGTCGGCATTGCCAATTGCACAACAGATTACTAAATTCAATAACGATTAGCCCTAAAACAGCTTATCTTTTAATGCGAAGAATTGGCTTTGTAGTTTGTGAGTGAAATACAATATTGGTCGAAAATGGTAACCTGATATTGATAATTATATTTGATTTGTTATCAAAAATGTTCTATAGAATTGTTACAAAAGATTTTTTATCAGTATTAAAAAATAATGTTTATGATTCCTTGTGTGATTATTTGTGCAGGGACTCAAAGAACTGGGTAGTGAAAGGGTCATTGAAAGAAATCAGGTAGTTTACCGAGAAGCCTTAGTCTAAATCGTTTAAGGTAACTGTTTACTTATTTAATTCTTGATTATTCATAAAATTTTCGATACGATAATAATAATAATAATTTTACTTTTTTCTCATTAACGATAGTGTTCATTAGGAAGACTAAAAGGTCTATATCAAAGACATTGTAATAATTAGATACAAATAAATAAGAGTTTTAGACTTATTTGTTGTTGATTTATAAAGGAATCTCTTAGACAATTTATGCTTTAATTATTTTCTTTCCAAAATTCCAACTCAACGAATACAATCTCTTGCTTATTTAATAAGGATTCATTAATCTGAAGAGACACTTTAAAAATACTAGAACTTAAAAATCTGTTGAATATTTTGAAAAATCACCTAAAATAATACTCAATAAATTGATTATTACATAAAAATATAATAAAATATTAATTTCAGTTGATTTCATTTTTCAGATGGACAATCCATTTTTGACTGGAACCTGGAATAAAAAATTAATCAGTTCATATTAAATATGATGGAAAAGTAAGATGGGCTGACAAAAAGTTTGACCAATGAGTATATCTTAGGAAAAAACTTTGATTTCGTTGAACAAATTATTTGTAAAGAAGCCAATGGAAATTACTGATAATTTAAAATTCTGAAAAATATTTATATAGCCTGAGTAGAAATTCTTTTGAACGTTTAAAGATTTTTTCTACGATACTTCATTAAAAAACCCACTGGACATATCCCTTATTCTTCATCTTTGTTGTCTTTAGTGATCGTCTTCATTGTTTGTCCAGTAAAATTTTTTTCTTCAAATGATTGATATTGATTTTATATTTTTTTTTAAAAATTAACATTCAATAAAAATAAATATTATTTTATGCATTAAAAAATGTATAATTTATATGTTAAATTAAATAATAACTATTTCATTACATAACCAAACAAGGAAAGCACAGAAACCATTAAAGTAGTTCAAGACGCCAAGGATAAGTGGTACTCGTCTAAGTTATACCATACTTAACGACTAGAAACAAGGAACAATGTTTATAGCTTTACACATATGAAACATTTATTTCTGGCCTAAGAATAATAGCTACCAGGTTGAGTCAAAAGTTATTAGCGTTTTTGTAATAAATTGAAATTGTTCTACTGCTTCATTATTACTATATTTTTTGGCGCAATATTATATATCATTTTAAAGCTCTTGAAAAGGTAAATCTATTT